>PVKA01013405.1:0-55079 GCA_004027165.1 Ctenomys sociabilis | reverse complement strand
TTTTTTTTTTTTTTTTTTTCCTATTTTTTTGGTGCAGGGTCTCACTATGCATGCAGCCCACATTCATAGTGATCTTCCTGCTTTTTGCCTCCCATGTGCTGGGATGACAGGCGCGCGCCACCGCGCCCGGATTGCATTGCCGGCTCAGCGCACCCGAAGGCGGGGCCGACGCGGCTGGGGGAACCAAGGATCGAACACTGGTTCCTATGCTTACCTAAGCAAGCGCTTAGTCCGCTGAGCTATACCGCCGGCCCACACGCTGTACTTTTTATTCAGCTCTACAGCTTGACAAGGGTAAGGAATGACATAATGCCTCCCCCATGCGTTTGTTATCAGCATGGGTGGCAGAGACTAACACAGACAAGAAAGGGGCTGTGCAGAGGGATGAGAGTCCTTCCAGTGCACTCTGAGGTGAGTTTGTTTCTGGCACTTTGGGATCAAGGCAGGAAGGATGGAGATGGCCCTGCTGCCAGAGGCTGCATGCAGCCTCTGCGCTCTGGGAGGAAGACGACACTGCCCATCTGAAGTGAGGGAGGAGAGCGCCCAGCATTAATGGGGTCTTCAGAACAGGGAGAGGTCCTTAGTATGAAGGCCCACATGGAGACCGGTATGATCCTTTGGAAAAGAGTTATCTGGGGAGAGTTAATTTTGGAATTCGCTTTACATTTATTTTTAAAGTGGAATATTTCTCCAGCATTGGTGACAATGGCCTAGAAAAGCCAATTAGTCACCAACTGACATCCTGCTGAATCGGGTGTTGTTGCCCTGCCCCTGCCTCACCTGCCTCTGGTGACTTCACTAGCAGGTGGGGATCTATTGGCCTAAGGTGGGGTCATCCTCTGATGCTATCTGAGGGTATCTTCAGGGCTGTAGGAGCTTAGGGGTGGTTGGACAGCCCTGCTGGAGGATGCAGGGGCATCTGTCTGCTAAGGCTGGGTCTGTGAGCCTGATTCTAGCCTGTTTGCATGTGGTCTTTGTTTTGTTTTTCTGAATCTGGGTCTTAACTGTCGCTCAGGCTTGCCATGAACTCTTTGGTTCAAGTGATCCTCCTGTCTCAGCCTCCCAAGTAGCTGGGATGTGCCATCATTCCCGCATGCTCAACCGTTTGCTCTTTGCTTTTGCTGTTTCTTGAAGTTTAAGGAAAACCACTGCCACCTACAACTTAAAATAACAGACCTGACTTTTCTTAAGGGAACTAAAATAATCGGAATGTTCCATCCCGGGTCTGCACGTGTGTGCCATGAGCAAGTCCTGGAATGTGCCAGAGAGGAGGAGAGAGAAGAAGGCCTGGGATGGCCCCAAGTCCTGGGCGGCAGTCGCTTTCTAAAATGTGCTTGTAGTTATTGCAGCACTACATTAAAGCCATTTATCAAGACGCATTTGGGGTTAATTGCTGGTGATAAGAGCAGCATAAATATACCAAGCCACAGCCCTGCCTGAGGAGATTTTATACACCGACCACTGACCGAGCGCTGGACCTATGAGTTTTGGATGGGCATTTGCCACTCTCCAGGCCGCGCTGCCACCCTGCACCTTGTGTTTTGGTGCTGGTGTGAACTGTGGCACCCCCTCGCCCCCAACAGGGCAGAAGGGTTTCCCAGAAACCACAGAGCTTGGGCTGGCAACACAGGTGGCAGCTTGCTGTCCCTGGTCCTATGCTTGTCCCCCTCCGTGTGGCTCCTCAGATGGTCTCGGGGAGGTGCCGCTGTCTGCCCTCTCACGTTCAGGTTCCTCTGTGTCATGGGAGCTGGAGTGCCCAAGCCTTAGGGAGGCTGCCTGGTGGGTAGTGGGGTGGCCAGCATGCCTCCCCCTCAGAAGAGAGGAGAGTCGGTGATCAGGGAGGATGACTGGACGCTCTGGGGTCCCCTGTGAATCTGGAAGCGTCCCAATAGCTTGTGGGGCAGGGTCTTTGGGGAGAGCTTCTTTGCTCTCATCCATGTGTCAGCCTTGCCACTGTCCTGATGAGTGCTGGGCTTGGAGAGGGAGGAGGAGACTCTGTGCCTGCCTTTGGGCAGTGTTCAGCCTCATGGAAATAGCCCTTTCAGAGACACTGGCCAAGGAGGACACACCACTATCAAGTTCTGCCATTTGTAGGCACAGTGCTGAATACTGAGTAACTCCTAGGACCCTCATAATCTCCCCGTAGGTAAGTGTTGTGGTGTCGGTGTGTTCCCTGTTGTTCAGGGGTCGGAAACAGTTTCCAGTGTCAGGTCCCGAGATCGTAAGGGCTCTGGATGTTAGCATGGGAGTGGGTTCCAGATAAAAGGATAAACTGCCTGGGTCCCTCTCCCGTCCTCCAGAACTACGAGCCAAATAAATGTTCATTGTAAGTCTGTTTTTCTGTTAAAAAAGTGAAAAACAAACTAGATAGGATATATATCCTTTTTAAAGATAACATTTATAAGTAAAGACATCAAGGCCCAGAGAAGCCAAGTGACTTTCTTAGAGTCACACATTTAAAGTGATTCATCCTGACTCTAATGCTCAGACTGCTAACCAGGGCTCCAGTAGCTTCCCAGATTGCTTGTGCAAGAATTTCCCAGGGCTGTATTTAACAATTTAATTCCAGGGCCCCTTTTTGCCTTTTATTTTATTTTTACGGAACTAGGGATTGAACTCAGACCCTTGCGCTTGCCAGGGAAGTACTTATTCTACTGAGCCATCTCTCCAGTCCTTCCTTTTTGCTTTTTAAAAATTGTATCTATTTATTTATTTGGTGCAGGGGCTCACTATGCAGCTCAGACTCACAGTGATCCTCCTGTCTCAGCTTCCCTAGCACTGTGATTACAGGAGTGTGCCACCATGCCCAGCTTCTGTGACTGGCACGGCATGCCTAGGCAGCATGACGTGAAGTACTGGAGATTGAACTCCAGTTCTTGTGCTTGCCAGGCAGGTGCTTTAACTGCTGAGCTATTTCCCTGAACCCAGGGCCTCTTTTTGAAGAACCTAATCTGGTGAGTATGGAGCAGAGCCCAGGAATCTGCATTTTATTTTTTATTTTTATTTATTTTTTTTTTTTGTCTTTTTGAGACAGGGTCTCGCCATGCAGTTCAGGCTTGCCTTAAGCTCACTTTGTAGCTCAGGCTGGTCTCGAACTCACAACAATCCTCCTGCCTCAGCCTCCCGAATGCTGGGATTACAGGCATGCGCCACCACGCCCGGCGGAATCTGCATTTTAAATAGACACCCTCACTCTTAGATTTGAAGCGTTGCTCTTTACTATGCCCTTCGCAATGAAGAAAAGCCTGAGATAGGAGTCCTTCCTGGAGTGAGGAGAACACTGCAGAGACAGGCTTCTTGGTGAGTCTCACCAGGAGGCAGGCTTAGAAGGCAGAATGTGATGTCAGTGTGTGTGTGTGTGTGTGTGTGTGTGTGTGTGTGTGTTGGGGTTATTGTGCCTGGTGATTCTCAGTGGACAGAGCTGGAGGGCTTTGGAGGAAGCAGGGGAAAGTGTCTGGATTAGACAGTCTAATCCAGAGGCCAGAGCTAGGAAGTGGCCTGGTGACAGAACATATGTCAACAGCCAGACAGAGGAAGCAGACAAAGGGGTTTTCAGGTTACTGTGGGAACACTGTGTGTGACACTGTTGTTGCATGACTATAGGCATAGCAGTCTTGACAAGGAGATGGCCAGCCCTGACTCAGTTTCCCTGTCTGTACAACAAAGATCTGATGGTTTCTGAAGGCACTGCCACAAAATACATGAGAGTCTTCAAATAAGAAGACTCTCAACTCGGCATGGTGGCACATGCCTGTAATCCCAGCACTGTAGGAGGCAGAGTCTGGAGAATTGAAAATTTGGATCTTGCTGAACTACCTAGCTATTTTAGTGAAACCCTGTCTCAAAAATAAAATATATAATTCAGTGTAAAGGCCCTAGGTCAATTTCCCAGTACCACAATAAAGAAAGAAAGGAAGGGAAAGCGAAAGAAAGGAAGGGAAAGGAAAAATAAACCATTCTCCAGAGGTCTGGTCAAGGGTGTTGTGGGGATAGTGGAGAGGACACAGACTTAGGGGACATCACTCAGCCGACAGACACTGTCTTCAAATGTTTCTTTCTAGCTTTAGTGTCTCTGTTCATCTGATCTTGCTCAGTGTCCCTCTCTCTGCTTAACCTAGGATGTCCTCAAATAAAATTCCTCATCCCTGAACCGGCTTCATTTTGTTAACATTGGTTCTGTCTTTGCACAGCTACTGGCATTTGAAGTTTGTTGGACTAGGTTATTTAACAAATGTCTATTGGGTGTTAGGCCCTGGGATACCAGGAGGAAGCAGCCCAGCCTCATGCCCCAGCGGTGAGCCTGTCAGCAGTGCTTCCTGAGTGCAGCGTGTAACCGGGTCACGCTCACTCAGTGAGGTCTCGCCAAGGTCCTGCGAAGGGCCACTGCCTACCGCTGCCACACCTGTTTTGCTGATGAGGGTGTTGGACTAACTTGTCCTGAACTCACACAGGAAGCCAGGCAGCCTGCTTCAAAGCCTAGGCTCTTCCCTATTCCTCACATCCAGGTGAGAGGTGGACATGAGTGCCCGTAGGGCGTGATGTGGTACCTGCATTTAGCAGCAGAGACAAGGCTTGCTGGTTGTGCCAGGGAAGGAGTAGTGTAGCTTGTCTGGTTTCAGGACATAAGAAGCTTCTCTAAAGAGGTGTCCCTTGAGTTTTCTTGGAGGATGAGGGAGGGTTACAGTAGTAGAGATGTTCCCAGCATCAGAGGCAAGAACTGCTCTTAGGCTTGGTGTGGTACCAAGGCATGGCTGGCATAGAGATGGGAGAGGCCTGGGAGGGGACTAATGCCATATATTTGGGAGCTTTGGAAACTGGGGTGTCTCTAGAAGGCTGCCTGCGGGAGTGTGAGTGCACCTGCATTATGTGCTGAGGAAGGTAGCTCTAATGACCTTGTGGGCTTTGGTCCACAGTGGCAGAGCCTGAAGCCCAGCAGGTGGGGAGGCTGGGGGGCCAGAGCCTGCAGGCAGAGCTGGACACAGGGGACCTGCCTGTTAGCTTCCTTCTGCCTTGGTTACCAATGGGGCCAAGTCCTTCCCTTGTGCTTCCAGCCAGTAGGCTGTCCCTAGCCTCTGAGCATCTAGCTAGTACTCCTTCCTCAGGGGCCCCTCTTATTCTTGGCTTTTAAATATTCTCTCAAGTGAGGGTGCTGCCTTTGTCTCAGGTCAACATCCAGAGAATCAACATCCAGAGAATCAACATCCGGGCTACTCCTCCTCCCCTTAGGACCTTGCCTCTTGGCAGGATCCTGCCTCTCTAGCTCCAGCTCCTAGTGTCGTTGCAGGGCCCTGGATGCTGACCTCCACACACTGGCCTTTCCCAGGAGCCTTATGACAAAGTATGGATTTCACTGTTGCTATTTTGTCAGAACTTGCCCTAGTCACTGCTGTCTTCCCTGGAGCCTACAGGATATTTTCCTGACAAGCTTCTTTCCTTCTTTGCCTATCTGGGCCTGATGTCCTCTTCCTGGAAGTGGGAGATCACAATCTTCACACCCCAGAGGGCTGTGCTGGGCATGTGGTGTGATGATGCAAAGGGCTCTGCTCTGGGGCCCTGGGCAGTAACCTTTGACCTGCTCAGCTGCGGAGTTAGTGCTTTGAGATTCCACCTATCCCGGAATAGCACTGTGTTTCCCTTAAATACCTGTGTGTTGTGTTGGCAGTAGGAAGGAGAAGCGGAGGAAGGTGTAGGCATGGGTTGCCCTCCATCTCTGGCATTGTCGGTATTCTCCTTGGTGGTCACAAAGTAACCTGCACTGACCTCCCAGGAGTGTGAGCAGCCTGAGAGCTAGAGGCTGACCTGGGCCGTGTGAGGTGGGGAGTGGATTGGGCCAGGCCCACCTGACTTGGAGGGCGGTGCGGCTGAGTCAGCTCTGTGGCCCCTCTGGAGGGGCTGGTAAATAACCTGTGGACAGACTCAAGAGGCTTAGCCTGCTTGGGAAGAAAGACAGAACGTGCACCTGCTTCTCCCGGTGGGCCCCATTCTGTAACTTCACTGAGACATGCACACAGGCTTGGAGGGCAGCGAAGCTGCGCACAGACCACCAGGGCCCTCGTTGCAGAGAGAGCCCGGAGCCTCAGGGACCACGGAGAGAAGGCCCGCTGTGGCACTGACCAAGAAGTCAGGTGAGACACCAGGAGGTTGCAGGGCTGAGTGGCAGCCACAAGCACAAGTCAGGTCCCCAGGCCCAACTCAGGGTCTAGGTAGGGCAGGCCCTTCCCGGGGGTGTGAGATTGTGACCATGTCCAGAATGTTCCTCCAGCTGGTTGGGCCTTCAGGGCTGGACTCAGAGCCTGCCAGCTGGGTGGATGGTCAGAGGCCTGCTGGGAAGCGGCCTGCCGGCTTCCGCCTGATCATAACCTTGTGTGCGCCGGCTGGGCCCCTTCTCTCAGGTTCTCGGTTCCCCCGACGATGAGGGGCCTCTCCTGCTTGGGCTGCACTCAGCGTGCCCAGGGAGGGGCCAGGCCAGTGCCAGACCCTCGCCCTGGCTGGTGGAGGTCGTTTTGAGATGGGCCATTTTTTCTTTTTGGCTAAATTAACATTTGGCATTTCAGGGTGCTGGCCCCACGCCCAGCCGCTCTGGCCTTCTGCCTGTCAGCTCCTTTGAGGCTATTTTTGCCGTTCACTTATTTATTAACTATTATTGCTCCCCAGGACAGATGGGCACACACTGACATTCTCCTGTGTGTGTGTGCATGGATACACATGCCCTTCAAACCTGGAGCCATTGGAAAAGCCAGCTTGAATCTGGGCTGGAGAATAGGGAAATGATGAAAAGCTTGGGCTGGAGGAGGGGCTACAGGTTGGCAGGAGATGGGGACTTCCCCAGGAATATCCCAGGCAACGCATGTCTGTCCCTGTTTTCTTGTCCTTGGAGTGTTCAGCCTGAGAAAGTGTGAAATGTAAGGACTGTGGGTTCCGCTTAGACCACCACCCCAGAAGCATCAGTCTTTCCCTCGGCCCCAGGATGCCTTCACCTGCTCTGGGAGGCGCTGGAGCTCACTAAGCATCTAGAACCTCTGCCTGCCCTAAATTTCCTACCATCTCCTGCAGTTCAGCTCCTACCTGCATGGACTGCACACACAAATCTAGACCCAGCTTTGTGCCACTTTGTGGAGGCACTTTGGAGAAAGCCAGCAGCATCTGTATCTGGGCAGAGGCCTTCCAGGGCTCCTCTGTGCCTAGGAAGAGGCTGCCAGTGCCTGTGCCCACAGCTTTCTGCTTCACTGCATCATAATAAGCTAATGTCTGAGCTGTCCCCAGAGTGGCCAGCGGAGAGACACTGGGCAATGTGATTACTGTGATAACAGTAATAACAATAATACACCAGTAAGCTCATGCACACAGTTGTGGAGAAGGCCTCAGTGACGGGGCTGACACTGGGCCATGGCTGTGGTTAGGGCACCAGGATGGCAGTGGTGCTTGAAGGCATTGGGTGTCAGGCTCGCCTCCCTTTCCCATCCTCCCTGGCTGTGAGGACAGTGCCCCCAGGGAGCGTGGACCAGGCTTCCTATAGTAGCTGAGCCTTTGGGCATCAACAGAGTGACCTTATGCTCATTGGGGTGGGTGGGAGTCTTGGAAAGGGAGGTGGTGGGCATGTTGGTTCTTTTTTAATCATTTATTTATTTGGTATGCAGCTCAGACATGTAGTGACCCTCCTGTCTCAACTTTCCCAGTGCTGGGATTACAGGTGTGTGCCACCATGCCCAGTTTTGTGGCCAGCACAGTGCGCCTGGGGTTCCAGGACTGTCAGGCTATGTGGTACCTGGGATCGAACCCAGTCCTGCCACTTGCCAGGTGAGCGTTTAGACTGCCAAGCTATCCCCCCAGCCCACTGTCAGTTCCTTATTCCTCTGCTCTGTGCTCGTAAGTCGCTTGCGCAGAGCTCTTCCTCCCGGGCCTTGCTCTTCTCCAACCACCTCCGTGATTGGTGGTCTCACCAACCACCAATCATGGGTTGATGATCTGAGCAGGATGGAGAGCCGTTGCCCTAGAGGACTCCACGCCTTAGTCTAATGGCCATAGCAGACCACATCCTGGCTCTGGATTTATGACTAGGTGTTATAACGAGTCCCTGCTGCCCGGAGCTGTCACAAAAGCCAGCATAACATAGTAGGATTATTATAGTGCTAATACCACTAATTTGGTAAAGACCACCTGAGTTTGGATGCTGGCATTGTCATCCATAGACTGTGTGAACTTGAGTAAGTTACCTGACCGCTTTAGGTCTTAACTTTCTCACCAGCAAGTGGAGATAAAAGTAACCTACCTTGTACTGTGTTGCTATGTTCATAGTAATTGTTGCAGCATATGGTAAACCTGAGGAAGGTTTCCTTACTGTTTCTGTCTCTTTTTCTGTCTCTTTGTCTCTCTCTGTATGGGGGATTGAACCCAAAGCCTTTGCACTGAGCTAAGTCTCCAGCTAAGTCTCCTATTTTTAATTTTGAGATAGGGTGTTTTCTAGAGTGGGTTTGACTTTGGGAGCCTCTTAGCTCTGCTTCCCAGAGTGCTGATATCAGGTGTGTACCACCATGCTTGCCTGAAGGTTCCCTCTTTCATAGTCATTATTTCAATAGAAACATTTATAGCACCTACAGTGATTCCTCACCCTTGGGGTCTGGTATATGTTGTATTGTGTATCTCAAAAATGATGTCAAAATCCTAATCCCCAATACCTGTGGAAATAAGATCTTTGTAGATCATCTAGTTAAGATAAGGTCATTGGGGGGTGCTCTAGCCCAAAGTGACTGGTGTCTTCACAGAACAGGGAAGTTCAGATACAGATCTGTACATAGGGAAGACAACCTGAAGACCGGGGACAATCTACAAGCCCAGGAACACCTGAGGCTGCAATAGTTAGGCAGAAGCAGGAGCAAATTTTCCCTCACTGCACAGAGCAAATGAACCCTACCAACAGTTTGATTTTGGACTCCTGGCTTCTAGAATAGCGAGACAAGCCTTTCTCTCATTTGAGCACCTGGATGTGGCATTTTGTTTGATGGGTGTCTACCTTAGTTCTCTCTCATTTCTGAGACAAAATACCCAACACCCAAAGGTAAGGGGCAAAAGGTTTGCAGAGGTTTCAGTCCATAGTCTGCTGGCTCCAAGGCAGAGTGGTGTGGCACACAGACATTGTAGAGGGGAAACACTTCATGGCGGGCAGAAGGTAGCAAAACAGCCAGAGCTGACTGCAGCTGTTCTATCCCTGATATCTTACCCAGGCTACTCAGGGCATGTAGCACTCACAACCTTTTTTTTTTTTTCATAATTTTATTGAAGAACAAATAGCAGTGAGACAGTTTCAAATCATATTAGTTGAAGAGATTCAATAATTAATACATTGCACATCGTTTTCTTAGTGGTTATTTGTTGTACAGGGTGCAGACGTGATATTCTATTCACAAACGCTATTAGAGCAAAACATATGGAACGCTTCATGAATTTGCATGTCATCCTTGCGCAGGGGCCATGCTAATCTTCTCTGTATCATTCCAATCTTAGTATATGTGCTGCCGAAGTGAGCACCACTCACACCCTTAACCTAGTGCCGTTGAGCCTAACATTGCCCCTGAATCTATCCCAGCATCCCACACTCTGGATCCAGCTACCTGTGAGAAAGCCCATCTCTGATTGCATGAGGCTTTGGAGAAATGCCCCCGCCATAACAGGTGTCCGTACCTCCCACTACCCCCAGCCTGTCAAACTTCAGGTGCCTTGAGCCTTTGCACCTGCCCCAGGTGGTCCGGGCTCTGCCTTGCAGGTGAATGGAGATGGGACCAGTTTACAGCCCAGATGCACCACCTTCACCTGCCTTCTATCATCCCCCTTGCACTCCTGCCTCACCATTGCTCCAAACAGGAGAAAATGGAGACAGAAAAGAGAACAAATCCCTGGAGAAGACAAGGCAAGGTGGGATTTGACCTAAACAGGTCTGCTGTCATCTCTCTTGTGTCCTGGAGCCTTACCCAGGCACAGTCTGCCTGCTTGAGTGTGTCTGTGCGTATATGTGGGGTCAGAACATAGCCCTCATTATAATGCTGTCCCCATGGCCACAACTTGTAGACTTACAGTTAGGCTGTGCTGGACAGAGGAGACCCGCCTTCAGAGTGGGCGGTGACACTCCCCATGCGGCAGCCAGTGCCAAGGCCCTCTGCAGCCCACCTTGGCAGCCCACCTCAGGCATCTCCCTCCAAAGAACGGGTTGTACTCTTGCATTTGGGGGAACAGTTCTGACTGGATTACGTGGGACACAGCAAGGTGGAGGGTGCAGTCGTCACCTGCAGGGAACTTGCCGTCTGTGTGTGGTGGATAACTCTTGATTTAGGCAGGATATAATGAGAATTGGGGAGGGAGAGGGACTCGGGAGGGCTGGGCAGAGACAGCCCAAGGTAGCCTTCAGGAAGGAGGTGGCAGTGGAGTTGGCTGCGTGGCCCTGATGTTGCCGCTGGGGCAATGGCAGAAGCAAAGGCTGAGTCACTGGTGTATGCAGGGGGTGTCTGCGAGGGGGAGGTGATGATTCCGGAGATACCGTGCTGGGCGCCTGGAGGACCCAAGGCGGGGTGGAGAACAGGGGTACAGGCAGGTCGTGTGCTGCTAGGGCCCATGGACAACAGAGTGGGACTGGAAGCACATGGTGGAACCCCAAGGCAGAGGTGATGCACGGGTGGGGGGAGTGGCCTGGTGAAGTGAGTTTCGCTGTTCCTGGGAGACACTTTTGGCAGGTGAGGAGGAGGAGACAGGGCAGTTGGGCCTGAGAGAAGGGAGGGTGCTGCTGTTCTGAGGAGAGTGGGTGGGGCGCAGCCCGCACAGGGGATCCTTGCCTCACACACGTGTGCCCCATGCTCATCTGGGAAGAAGTGAGCAGCGTGGGTCTGAGCTTCTTTTTTTTTGTTTTTTTGAGACAGGGTCTCACTATGCAGTTCAGACTGGCCATAAGCTCACTTTCTAGCTCAGGCTGGTCTCGAACTCACAACAATCCTCCTGCCTCAGCCTCCCGAGTTCTGGGATTACAAGCTTGCGCCACCACGCCCGGCTCAGGTCTGAGCTTCTGAACCACCTGTTGCTAACTTCCTGGGAACCTGGCTGGTCATGCCACTGAGTGGGGGAGGATCAGTGAGCAGCTGGGGAGCAGGAGGGAAGAGGAGAGGCCCTGTTGTGGTCACACACTCCCTTTCCTTCCCTGGAAAGACAGCTCCAGCTGTGGCTTTCATTTATTTTTTATTTCATTTCTTTTTTTTATTATTCTTTGTGTATATTTGGTACAGGGTTTCACTACATAGCTTGGACTCACAGTGATCCTCCTGTTTTCAGCCTCCCCAATGCCAGGATTATGGGCTTGCTCCACATGTGTGCCTCGTCTAGCATGGCGTGCGGTATCAGGGATTGAACCCCATGTACTTGCCTAAGCAGGCGCTTAGTCTGCTGAGCTGTCTCACTGGCCCTCAGCTTTGGCTTTTACATTGCCTCTGGCCACAGTCTTGCATGGCAGGGTGCAGGGGGCAAGGGTGCTACCATTGTGGGTGCTGGGCAATCAGGGGTGCCTGAGCTGGACAGATCTGCTTGTGTAGTTGGATGGAACTGTGACGCATCTTTGGGGTTCACCTTTAAGGAGAGAAGTATTACTCTGCCTTGGCCTCCATAACAAAACCCTGAAGAATACATTCCTGTCTCAGTTACTCTTCTCTCATTGCTGGGACAAATACCTGACACCCAAACAGAAGAAAGGAAAGGTTTATTTAGCTCACAGTTACTGGAGGTTTCACTCCATACTCAGCTGGCTTCAGGGCAGCCTGGCACATGGCAGAGAGCGAGAGAGCAAAGGGAGGAGGAGCGGCTGCTCCAGCAGCTGGCTTCTGCTCCCCGCTTTCACTGTAGTGCACATTACCTGCCCCGGGGCAGGTGCAGCAACCACACCCACAATCCGTCACAAGCTCCAGAGGCTGCCCCAAGACTGCAAGAGGCTTTGCGGGGATAACCATACACAAACCATAACAATTCCACCACATTTATTTTCTGTCATAGTTCTGGAGGGCCAAGGTCACATCTATCAGAATTGATAGTCTGATGAGAGTTCTCCCTTTGGGCTGCAAGTGGCTGCCTTGTTTTTCTTTTGGCAGTGTTGGGGATTGAACTCAGGGCTTCAGACGTGGTCAGTGGGGGCTGTACCACAGAGCCATACCCACCATGCTCAGATGGCTGTGTTTATCCTGGTCCTCCTGTGGTCTTTTCTCTAGCCCTTTTTTCTCTCTTAAAGTCGTCAGCTGGATGGATCAGTCTTAGCTCATTTAACCTAATTGCTTCCTGCAGGCCTGTCTCCAAATACAGCCAAACGAGGATAGGATTTCTACACGGGCATTTGTGGGTGCACATTTGTGAGTGAGATATGCGTGTTGCTGTCGGAAATTCCTCACCATCGGGGCGCCTTGTCCCTGGTCGTGAAGGGCCTGTCTGGTAGGAGCTGGCTTAGCATCCCAGGGTCTCTGCGTATTTCTGTGGGAAGCCTGTCTGGTGTCCTTCAGCGCCTGGGTTCCTCCTCCTTCCCCATGTGCTCAGGACCAGGAGGCCTCCTAGGCAGGTCGTCCTGTGGGGCAGCCTGCTATCATCCCTGGCCCCACTGGACAGAATAGTTCAGCTTCCGCGGAGAGGAAATTCTTGCCTTTCATCCCTTTTGGGGAAAAGTCTGGAAGTCAGTCCTGAGGAATGAAATCTGACAGGACTGCTGGGGCAGAGTCCTGGAGCGGAGTGGGACACCTTTCCTCACCACCTCGGGCTCTCTTACACATCCGTGCTTCCTGCTGTCCCTCCCCTTCCTGTCCCTGTTCCTTCCCTGGCACTTCACCTCTATCCTGGGTTAGATCCCTGCCTCTTTGTAAAGCCTTTGTCTTGGGTGTTTTAGATATGGAACAGTTTAGAGAGAGTAATGAACTCGCACAAGTCCACCATTCGCATCCAGCAATTGTCATGATTTTTGCCACATTTATTTCATTTATTTTTCTTTCTTCCCCACTTGCTGAAGTATACTGAAGTGAAATCCAGCCATTAATCACGTTCATTTACCTCTACGTGCCAGGGTTCTGCCTCTGCATTTACTGTCCAGCTCTCTGTGATCCCAAGGCCACCAACAATGTGCTGCCTGCCTGTGTTCCCCAGTGGCTGTGACATTTTGGTAAAATAAAGGGGAATTTAAAAGGAAAACAGGGTAGTGAGAAGGTACAACAGATTAAACCCAAAGGCCTGGCTTTGTAATTAAATTGCTGAACTGTGTTCTCCCTGGTTGAAGCTCTTCCCCAAGGCCAGAGCTGCTGTGGGACCTGCCACCCCTTTTCTCTGGTCACAGGAAAAGTAATCATTTTCTAAACGGTCCCACAGACGCTGAAGAGAGGCTCATTAGTTCTCCCAGGGGCCATTGTCACTTCCGGGAGTGTAAGCAGACCCAGCTCTGGAAAAATCTAGGTCGTTTTCTTTTCTTTCATGCCATGAGGAGTTCCCCAGGGCTCTGATGAGAAGTGCTCTGACCAGCCTGGACCACAGGCACCTGGCACCTGGCGGGCTTCCTTGTGGCAGTGGTGTGGGGGTGGCGCTGGTGTGACTGGGCTTCAGAGAGGCCACTGCGGGTTCTGACCAAGGTTGGTAGATGGTTCCACGCTATCCCCTGGTCTCCACATGAGCCAGAGGATGTTTTATGATTCCATCTCATTCCTTACTAATAAATGAATTTTTCTCCTTCCCTTGGCAACCCAAGCTGTGTTTACAGAAAATATCAGAGTCTAGAATAAACAGTTCCTATCAGCCCCAAGGGCCAGCAGGGACCGTGGGAGAACCAGTGGGTTTCCTCTCCGGTGAGGAAGGGGGCCATGGCATGGCCACAGCTCTCCCAAGGTTTTTTTTTTTTTTTGCATGCTGTGACTGGAGTGGTAGAAGCCCTGGTGTCTGACAACTGCATGTTCAAGTACTCTTCCAGCTATAGCTGGCCATACCATGCCGGGCAGATTACGCAGCCTCTCAGAGCCTTAGATTCCTCACCTGCAGATCCTGGAAAAGGTTGCTTTGAAGATGATTTGTAGGGTCAGACACTGGTCACTACTGGAGCTCAGAAATCTGCTTTCTTTGTCCCTTGAGTTGGTGCTCTCACGTCCCTCTAGCAGTTAGTGCAGGGTGCAGGAATCATTGGCCAAAGAAACACTTCCCAAGGAGTGTTTGCCCTTTTCTATCCCATTGTGGAGGCTCAGGGAGGAGAAGAGGATTCTGTAGTGGCCTGGTGAGTATGCAGGTGGGGCTCAGGCGTGGCGGGAGCTCTTGGCTATACAGTAGCAGCAGGAAGTGCTGGATCCCCCACCTATGAGCAGAGAAGGTGGGCATGGGCTAGGGGTTGGAGGGTCTTGGCTGACTCAGGGTCCCCCCAAGTCATTCTTCATCCACCCATCTCAGACCCTTCAGGAGTTTCTGTGCAGTTAGCACGTGATGTACTGCCCAGATCTGATTGGCTATCCTGTCCTTTGCTGTCTTTCTGGAGTTTAAAAAAAAAAAATTATTTGAATTAGAGCTGGCAGAGACTTTTGTGTTCATCTTTCCTGGCTCTGCCTACATTGTTCCGGAGCAAGGCTGAGAACACAGAGGTAAAACGACCTTCCCAAGTCACACACTCTGAGGTGAGGCAGGGAAATGGCTCCTAGGGATCGTTGTGTCCCTTAGGAAGCTCAGCCCTCCCGTTGAGTCTCCTCGTCCCAAGTACTGTATGTTTCTTCAGAGTAGATTGGGTTTTCTGACTGTTGTACACTGCACAGTTAGGCTTATTGAAGAAATGGGAAGGGTGATGAAATGCTGCCTCTGCCCTTGTGGAGGGGAGAGCAGGTTGAACTGCAGCCTGAGGGATTGGTTGGGTTTAGACTCGCAGTAGGTTGCCAGGTGAACGCCCCAGGGTGCTGATGGCCTTACCTCTCTGGAAGATGTGCAGTTAGTTGCCTTCAGTCCTGAAAGCTTCAGCAGTTTGGAATTTGGGGTATCCTATGAAGGTCTGAGTATAAAGCTGAACCTGACCTGGTGTTACAGTCAGGATTTGGGAGGAAAACAATACAGAACACATAAAATAATTACAGGATTATTTTATAGTAGTCAACCAAAGAGTCAAGTTCAGAAGAGTACAGGAGAACTGTCTACACACTAAAGACACAGAGACTCCAGCTCAGGGCCTGGATCCCACAGCGGTGTCTGGATGGGTCTGGCTGGAGGCCTAGGTAAGGCCCATGACAATGTCTCATGCAGGCCTATTTCAAGGTTTGACGCTGGGAAGGCCCAAAGGTCAGCAGTGGGAGGGAGAAAATCTGTGCCAGCAGGATGAAGGACCTGTGGTAGCAGGCTGGGATCTGCCTTGGAGCCAGGAATCGGTGCTCCAAGTAAGAACCAGAGCTCCCCAGAAAAGTACCCCAGCCATCCTCAGCAACAGCGATGCTCTGAGTTCCTCTGAGGAGAACAGCTGAGTTCGTATCAGGAGAGCCAGCCTGACAAGCTCCTCCAGGAGTCTGAAGAGTATACCTCCCTTCTCACTGGAGCCAGGAAGCAGTCCTTAAAGTAAGGACCAGAACTCCCTCGAAGTGAACCACAGCCATTCTCAGTGACAACAAGGTCCCAAGCTTCCCCAGCGACGGGAACAGCTGTGTTACATCGGGAGAGCCAGCATGAGAAGCTCTTTCTGGAGAACCAAAAGCCCCAGGAGAAGCAACAGATCCCAGTAGCTTCTCTTGTTTCTCTCCAGTTCCCCTTTTTATTTTGTTGACAACAACCCTCAGGTGGGCCCCCGTACCCACCTCCACGCACATTCACTTCAGCTGGGTGTTACAAGTTGACCACAGTTGTCAATCCACCACACCAGATTTGCTTCCTCAAACCCAGTAGGATATTCTCCCTACTAGGTCAGAAGGTTCCCCAGAGATGGACCAAGCTTCCTGGGCCCCACTCCACCCACGGGCTGGAGCTCATAGTTAAACCATATGGTCGGCGAGGGGAGGTACACCTGCCCTCCTGAGGCCCGTGTTTGGGGAAATGCACTGCAGAGCTTGCCTTTGAGAAGGTCACGGCTTCAGGAAACAGCCTGGTCCTTGGCTTGATTCGTTGCACAGGGGCTGCAGATCTTCTGTCTTGAACTGGCATGTTTCCGAGATGAAAATGGGAAAACAGAGCAGGGAGTGTAGCTCATCCTGTTCTGGAGAAGCCTGTGCCTGTTTCCCACGCCTGCCTGCCATGGATGTCTCTAGGGGGCTCTGTTACGTCTGGATTTATCCAGGGGACAACGCTCCAGGCGGGGCTGTGGTGCTACTGGATGGGGCTCTTCTGGGCATCAGTACTGGGTGAGCAGGCAGGCATCTCGGTCACCAGCTGTCCTAATAGGCATGTGCGTGTTTAGGGCTATTTAGGACAATCATTGGATGAGCACATTACCATGGTTGCCCTTCTGTGTTGTTTGTTTGTTTGTTTTGTTTTTAGCCTGAGGAAAGATCCAGATGTTTCTAGTTCTTAAAATTTTTTTTTCTTTGTGTGTGTGTGTGTGTGTGTGTGAGAGAGAGAGAGAGAGAGAGAGCTGAAGACCTGAGATAGGTAATAAGGATGAGGGGAATGGATCTCAGAGCCAGCCACATAATGAGAGAAACCTCCGTGGGGTGCAGATCTGCACGAGGCCTCTACGTTAGGCTCCAACTCTCAAGCGCATCTCTTGGATTCTTGGTTTTAGCTTTTCTCGGCCCTCTGCCTTCTGTACAGCAGCCATCAGCACTGGAATTATTGTCTTCCTATCTTTAAAATCTCACCTAAGACCATCCTCTGGCCTGGTCCCTTGGGGCATCCTGAGGGACTAGCATTAGACTGGGGGGGCAGGCAGATTGCTCCCTAGATTGGCCTTTGGGAGGGGCCAGCTTTAGGAGGACATTGTGGTTGCACTGATGCCATGGAGGCAATCTGTCAGGTTTTTCTGACATCTGTTCTTTCTTTTGAGGGGAGGTTAGGGGCTAAGGGCTTGCTGTGTAACCTAGACTGGCCTTGGACTCTTGGGTTCAAGCATCTTCCTGCCTCAGCCTACAATTCCTCTTTGCTGGTGGGGAGAACACATTCTAAGAACAGGTGTTGGGAATCTGAACTGGGATGTGTGTTCCAATGAGGCCCACAGCTTAGGGTCTGTCTGTTAGGGTGGCTTTTCCTTTGTTGTCAGAAAGCTGCTCTGAGGTCAGCTATGTTTCCTCTTGTCCTCCCTGTATGAAGGAAGCTCTGTGACTTGGGGATCTTGGTAGCACCTTCTGGACAGGAGAGGGGAAGTGTCCTGAGCTATGTGTTGGACAGTGGCTTAGAGTTGTGAAGCTCTGAGAGCCTGTATGGCTGGGGGTAGGGGGGAGGTTCTCTTTGATGTGTGCGGGAAGTGGGTCCACACACTGCTGGAATGGGCACTGGCTGTGCTGGGCAGGGTGACAGGGGCTGCAGTCCATCCACCTGGACCTGTGTATGCAGTCAACATGGGCAGAAGCCCTGCCTGGGTGCTCACCTGTATTGATATGTCAATCCCAGCTGGCCTGGTACCGTCAGCCACTCTTGGGTGTGTATTCCAGAGTCCTGAGGCTTTGGTCTCAGAAGGAGAGCTCAGAAGTGGCCTGGTCCTGAGCTGAGTCCTGGGAAGGGCTTGGGAGAGCTGGGCCTATACTCTGGGATCCTGAGTTTGGAGTTGTTCCTGGGGGTTGGCTCTTGTCTAGGCTGGGAGGCAGGGAAAGCCGGGACCTCAGCTCAGACATTTGTCCTTTGCCCCCTTAAGCTGAGTTACCATTGGAAGTTTCTTTCTCAGGCTGGAAACTTGGAGGACATAGCCATTGAGAAGATCACCTCCCCCAGATGTTTAGGACAAGAACTTAATCACAGTTATCTGATTTCTTGGGCAGAGAAGGGTGATGTGAGCAGATGTTCACTTGCTCCCTGCTTTTTCAGCCTCTGATTTCCCATCGGAACCTACTTCTACTTCTCAGGCATTGCTAAGCTCTTAAACTGGCTCAGCGCTCCTATTGGTGGGTGGCAGGAACTCCTACCCTGCTCCAAGTAGGGAGGAGGCAGAAGGTTGTTTGGGCAAGGAAGAGGAAGAGCTTTCTCTCAGACAGGGCAGGCAGGGCCTGGCTGTCAGGATGAGTTTGGTATAAAGCTCAAGGTGTTCCTGCTGGTTTTTAGAGGAGAAAGAGCCCAGAATTTTAGTGCTAGGGAATGAGGGCTTTTCCCAGCAGGGGATAATTAGCTATAACAGTGAGGGACACGCGTGCCGGCAGCCTCCATCATGATGGAGCATTCGCTGCGTGTGCTTTGTGTGTTAGGACATTTGATTTCGCTTCATGCAGTCCTCAACGGTGGGTGCCGTCATTCAGCTTTTTCACACAGCTACTATGAGGTAGAAATGTGTCATTGCTGTGTGATTCCAAACCAGACCCAGGGTAGGGTGTGGGCGAGGGCCTTGGAATAGTAAGGGGTCAGCGCCTCCCTAGACTGGCAGTTTACCCCCGCATACAACCCTGGCTATTCCTGACTCACACCCTGGTGGTGGAGGGACTCTTAAGCTGTTTCCTGGAGGAGGAGGAGAGGAGGGTTCTCTTTCAGTCCTGGAGCTTCCCTGGAGGGAGCCTTTGTGAGCTGCTTCCTGGGGAGTTCTGGAAAGGAAAGTCCCAGTGACCCGCCATCCCTGTCCTGAAGAGTGAGAGCTGTGTTCCCACCTCACTCCTCCCAGAGTCATCCTCCCAGCTCAGATCCCAAGGGATGGAGGCTCTGGCTGGCATGATTGTGACTCCATTGTAGGGGCCAAGTGTCGGGGGGGGGGACCAGACCGTGTCCTATTGCCTCCTGGCAGGACCTTAGGATGATGGGGTCAGGGGGGAATGTGTGGGGGAAGTGGGTCCACAGACTGCTGGGATGGGCTCTGGCTGTGCTGGGCAGGGTGACAGGGGCTGCAGTGTGGTGTGGGTGGGGCTGTGGAAAGAGCACAGGGCACGAGGGCAGATTTATTGCTGCTCTTCCCTTGAGAGGTGTTTGGCTTTCCCAGGACAGCAGGGTGGTGAGGAGAGAGAGAGAAAGTGCATGTGTCCAGGTGATAGATTAGCAACTTGTCCTGAGGAACTTCTTCAGCTCTCCCAGCTGGGGCCTGGCAGGTGGGAGGGTTGGGTTTATAGGAGAAGGCGTTCTCACTGTGGTTTCCACCTTGCTGGGCTTCTGTAGAGGAGCAGGGCAGGGCGTGTGAACAGTATTGACTTGAGTAGGCTCCAGCTCAGCATTTCTGATTCATGGGATCAGAGGATGAAGAGCCCAAGAACTGGCATTTCTTTCCAGTTCCCCTGTACTGTTACTGTTGCTCTGGGGACTGCTCTTAGGGAACCAGGGTGCTATAGAATAAAATCAGAATTTGGGGTAGCTTTTTGCTCATCTAGCCTTGCTGCTTAGACATGATTATAAGCAGAAATGTACTTTTCTACCTGCAAAGCCTTTAGGTCCTGGGTCCAAGAACACTCTGCCTAATCCCCAGCATTTTCATCTTTCCCCACAAGAAATCTCATACTGTGTAGTAGTAGAAGTCACCCAGTTTCACTCTTCCCCTATGTACTGGCAACCACAAGTCTACTCCTGTCTGTGGATTTACCTATTTTGGCTATGACATATAAATGACATATAAATGACACCATGTAGGGGCCAAGGAGATGGTTCAGTGGAATAAGCACTTACCTGGCAAGCGTAAGGGCCTGAGTTCAATCCCCAGTTCTGCAAAATGAAACAACGAAAAAAGGACATCATGTATATTTTAATGTCTAGTTTCTTTCATTTTGCATATTATTAAGTTTTGAGACTTAATATCAGCTATAGCATGAATTAGTACTGTGTTCCTTTCTATGACTACATAATAATCCATTTTATGGATAGAACAGAGCACATTTTGCTTATTTAACCCCCTTTTTAGCAACTAGAAAAATCCCTGTGCTGGTATATTGTGCTACAGTGCAATCCTTTTTTTTTTTTTTTTTTTTTTTTTTTTCCAGTACTAGGGATTGAACCCAGGACCTTGTGCTTGCCAGGCAAGTGCTTATTCTACTGAGCTATCTCCCCAGCCCTACAGTGCAATCCTGATGTTTGAGAAGAGAAGGGATCTTGAGCACATTCATAGGGCTGCATGGGGCAGGCCAGCGGTGGGGCATCTTGGAAAGCTAGAGTTGATGGCCAGAGCTGGGGTGGGTATGTGGCAGGTACAGTGGGATAATGCAGCTTGGACACCAGGAGGGACAGTGGAGAAGTGTCGTATTCCTAGAGCAGAAAAGTGGCCAGTGTAGGCAAATGTGATGGCCAAGCTACAAAGATGTCCCCACTTCTGGATATGGGTGGCTTTGTGGGATTTTGATCTAAATCCAAGGAGTGACCCAATGAAAGGATCTTGCATTCCAAGAGGAACAGGAGCACTAGCTGGGGCCCGGCCTGCAGAGTAGGTGCACTTCCCTGGAGGAGTCAGCATGGGGCTTAAGTGGGAAGAGCTGTACACAGAGCCCAGCTGGGTGGAACCATGGGGCACAGCCTTGCCCAGCCCAAGTGTCCTTGGCCTCCCAGCCGTGTGACAGAGCCAGTGCTCATTAAACCGTTGTATGTGCCATTTTAAGTAACCATGGAGAAATGGAACTAACCTTGAGTTTCAAGAACTTAAGTTGAGGAAGAAAAAGTCCTGTTTCCAGTTCAAATGGAAACATGTTTTACTGGTCAGTTCTATCACATAGATGTCTTTTGCCTTCCATCAGAATTTTATAAAAGATTTTGTCCTTCAAGGATGGTGAGGCCAACAGATCCAGAGACAACTGCCATTATAGAGCTAGTCTGTTATGGCTTCCAAGAGAAGAGAAGGTGTCACATTACATTATGCTGAGCCCACCTGGGAAGCATCAGGGCCATCAGGAGGCAGAGGAGCCAGGGCCCAGCAGGGAAAGAGCTTTCATGGTGGTTTCCACAGGGAGCAGCCAAGGAGCGGGTGAGCAGGATGAGCATGGTGTAGCTGTCTTGTGTCTGCTTGTCTGGTGCCTGCTCTTGGGGTAGCTGGGAAAGGATAGTGCCAAGCAAGAGTTTGAGAACCCAGAAAGGAGGTGGTGAGTAGTGGTCTCGGGGCTGGTTGGTTTGCATAGGACACACTCCTAAGCAAGCCGTTTACTAGCTGTGGGAGGGGGAGTTGGCCCTCCAGGGACAGACTTCGTGGCCTCAGATGTCAAAGCATTGAACTATAAGAAATAAGAAGGTGTGGTCCTGCAGTAGGGAAGACCCGTGTTCAGAGTGCCCGGCTCAGGCCCAGCACTGGGCCCTCCTCCCTAGCACCCTGCTCCTTCCAATCCTCTCACAGTCTCTCCTGCGGTGGTCCCGAAGGAGAGGACAGAGTTGAAGCTCCACTTCCCCAAGGGAACTTTGGGTTTGGAAGCATTTGCATTCTGCTGTGGCTGGAACGGGGTTAGGCTCTCTCAGAACTCTTGTTGAGCCTTAGTTCCAAAGCCACTGTGTTGGGAGATGGGGCTTAGTGGGAGGCGCTTAGATCATAGGCTGGAGCTCTCATAAGTGAAGGAATGAATGTCCTCCTCCAGTTTGTGAGCTCTTTCACAGATGGATTACTTCCTTCAGGAATGGAATGTTATAGAAGGAGGTGGCCCCTCCTGCTTTGCCCCTTCCTCTTGAGCTCCTTGCTTTCCACCTTCCGTGCTCAATTAAAGCAGTAGGGAGCCCTTGTGTGGGTGGCTGCACTGTCTTGGACTTCAGGCCTCTGGAACCATGAGCTTGGATAAATCTTTTCTGTTATAAATTACCCAGCCTCAGATATTCTGCTGTAGGAATGGAATATGAGCTAAGACATGCACCAAGCAGGTGAAGAACCTGGAGATGAGATGTTGTGGCAGTCTCTGCTCTCTTCTCCCAGCTGTGAGGGGCTCTTAGAACCTTGGAGAGAGGCTGCAGGAGTTAGGGAACCCCGGGGGCTGCCACAGGCTGGCCGAAGTCACAGCCGGCAGATGCTGTGCTTGCTGGTCCCACAGGCCCCGAAGGGGCGCCTTCGCTCCTGGGGCTGCTGCAACAGAACCGTGGCGGTGATAGGTGGCACTTCTGTGCAGGCTCACTCCCCACTGCCAGTACTCCTGACGTCTCTGTGCCCTGGAAGCATCTAAGAGAAGAGCAGAGGTCCAGCTGTGAGCGATACATAGCAAAGCTGAGGCCTGAGGTCAGGTGGCGCAGTAACATGGTGACCGATCAGCCACACACACACACGCACATGCGCACGCACGCACATGCATGCACACGCACGCACATGCATGCACACGCACGCACATGCACTCGCATACGCACGCACACGCACATGCTCATATGCACATGCGCACGCACATGCGCGCGCACACATAGTATCTCAGAGCCATAGAAGACAGCTCTGAGAGGACAGAATAAGACAGGGATCTGTCCTCTGAGGGGACTCTATCTAGTGTGCCTGTGTCTGCTGTGACTTTCCTGCTCCATCTGGTTGAAAATCCCTGTGGGTTGAACAGAATGTGACAGTGCAGAGTGCTTTGCCAGGTGCCTTTTCAGAGGAGAAGCTCCCATTTCTTCCCAGTTGCTTCCCACTCGGGAGGCCCGTGTGAGTGTTTGTTCTGAGCATAGTGCACATTCTTCTCTCTGGAACACAGCTGGAGAGACAGGGCAAGCAAGGCAGGAACCAGGCCCCGGACACAGGCAGGAGACATGGGCCGACTGCCTGCCTCGCCCCCTGCCTGCTGATGTCCATAGGGCAGGAGGTGTGCGGTGGGGGTGAGATAAGAACCGGGGCTACCAGCGGGGCCTCTGATTAATATTGTCTCCTGGCCAGTGGCTCAAGGGGTGACTGTGTCCACCTGCTGTGTCTGCAGGAGAGTGTTTGCCCAAGGTCAGGAACTATGGGTAGTAGGAACCGCCTTTTTGGGTCTTGTATCCTTGGCACTTGGGTACCTGGGGCTGCTGCTTGAGCAGCACTTCTGTCTGCTTAGTCAGGTCCCCTTGCAGAGCTCCTGGGTGTTGTCTCTGAGCAGTGGTGGGCCAGCAGTGCCGACTGATTCTTCTGCAGGCACTTTACAGTGGCTGCTGTGCCTCCCCCCGTGCTTCCTGGGCGGGCAGACCTCTGTGCTGCTTCATTGGATTTCAAGCTGAGGGAGGATAATTGGGTCTGACTCCTTTCTGTTAAGTCAAGAAACCAAATTCAGAGTGTTTGCAAAAAGCAGGAGCTGAACCCCTGTCTGCAGCTGACTAGTCAGAGCAGTGCACAAGGAAGGCTGTGAAGACTTCTCTTCTGGCTGGAGAGACCCACAAAGGCCTGAAGGATGATATAGATGCTACAGAAGTGTAGGATTGAAAGCCAAAAAGAGAGTGTGACAAGGCTCTATAGGAAGAAGGGACGGTGAGGGCCGGGGAGATGGCTCGGTAGAATAAGTGCTTGCCTGGCAAGTGCAAGGGCCCGAGTCCAATCCCCCAGTTCTGCCAAACAAACAAGCCAGCAGATAAGAAGGAAAAGTGGGTAGAGTGGACCCTGGTGGGCTACGAGTGCCCGGCTCAGAGATCACGCATTTCCTTGACCCTCTGGGAATTCTGGAGTGATATAGTTGGTTAGCTGAGAACGTGGTGTCAGTGGGTTGGAAGAAGATGGCCTTCGTAGGAGTCTGGGACCGGGCCTGTTCTTCCTCTTGCATGGGCTCCTCTGTGCTGTCCTTTTTCCTCAGGACACTGGTGGTGTTACCATCCCCATCTCCCAGTGGGGAGACGGGCCCAGGATCTACAGGCCCAGGTGGAACAGCAATGGGTGTGCCTACTGCTACTCCAGACCTCTCCAGGTGTGGAGGGCATTGTTAGGAGGTACAGATAAAGAAATCTTGATTTCATTGTCCTTTGCATTAAAGAATGCTTTAATTCCTTTCTTTTCCTTTGTTATCTTTAAACATGTGATAAATACAAACAAAGACATCCTTTTGCCCCAAAGAAAACATTGTAGACACTGGAGATCCCTTGGTGTCATGAACTGCTCTTCCTTGGATGGAGAGATGGCTTGCATTTCGAGGTCCCCTCTGCCTGCCAGCATTGTCAACACCCTGCCACCAGGCTCACCAGAACTCAGTGCTGTCAGGCAGCCAGATCTGGTCCCAAGAATAGCCACCCTGGGGGAGAGCCGCGCTCTGCAGCCCGGCATTCCAGCCCTGGACCTGGTCCAAGTGGAGTGTTTAGAGTGGAGGATTGTCCTCCGTGCTGTCGGCCTTAAAAGGTCCTGCTCAGGGTCCAGGCATCTCACATGCGCTTGATAACGGCACATTTCTGCATTCTCCTAGTTTATCTGAGCCTGTTGTCCTCAGCCTATCTCCGCTGTGGGCCGTGGCTCCCTATCCAGCTAGCTAGAGCCCGCTTTCCCTGTGCATCCTAACTGGTTCCTGCAGCCCTCAGGGGCACCCCGCTGTACCTGTGGAGTAGCTGGGACACAGGCTGCTGTTTCATGCTCCATGTGGCCAGCTGCTTATTGCCTGTGAATTCTGGGGGAACAGACGCTGTGGGCTTGTTTACTGGGGTGCGCCTGAGTCTCCTTGCACATTGTTTATGTTCTTTTTCCGAGAGGCAAGTTTTGATAATAGCTGCATGTCACGGCAGAGGTGTCAGAGGAGCTGAAAGAGGCTGGAAGGTTTGGGGACCAAGTTATTCCTGCTGTGAAGAACGCTGACCAGGGAGGGCGGGGGGCGCAGGATGAGCCCAGCCTCTCTTCCCCACTGTATGAGGGAAGTTGCCTTGATCCTTCTATGGTTTGCTCCGGTGCCTCTTACACAGGTGCCGCAGGCATCCACACAGGTGGTGACTCTGCTCCCTGCAGAGCACCTCTCTCTCCAGTTGCTAAGTGGGTTCCAAGGAATGGGAGTGGAAATTTCAGTTGTTCTAGAGCTCTCAGACATAGGCTTATTTTTTTATCTTAAGTGTCAGTAGCCATAAAAATGGTCCCTTTTTCACTTTTTTTGTTTTAAGGTAGAAGGATGGGGCTATAGCGATGGCCAGCGATCCTCTGGACGTGAGTGACGCTGGCCCTTGGACCCCTACACTTTCAGCTGAGGACCCTCAGGTGCCTGGTGTTTCCCTGAGCTGGCTCAGGCTGGGTCCAGCACGCAGCCAGCTCACCCCCTAGCCGAACACCGAGAATAGCTAAAGCCAGGTGCTCTTGGGGAACTCCAAGCACAGCACACTGCTTAGGTATTTTTTTCAGATTTATTTATGCACTTCGTAGTTGTCTTGATAAGGGTGTCTCGCTCTGTTGCTCAGCATGATCTCCAGCTTCTGGGCTCAGGCACTTCTCCTGCCTCGGCCTCGTGAGTAGCTGGGTTGTAGGCCAGCCATGTACGTTCAGCTTATTTTAGAAACCGAGAAGAGAAGAAATGCTAACCCACATCCTATCACTCTAGACACTCGATCTGCACGGAGTGAATTCACTTCTGGTCTTTGTGAACATGGATGTATGTGGCCTCGTAGGTGTGCGATGTTTCTCTTTAAAATTTGACTATAATTGTGCAGTATTAGGCCTTTGATATCCTGCATCTTTCACAGTTCAGATGAGTTCCATCCCCATAACAAGCCAAACAAATATCCTGATTTTTTTTCTTATGGACAAAAGCACATTCCATGTTACTGCTGTGTTTAAATAATTGTATAATATTTCATGAAATGGGCTCACCCTATCAGAGTTTAACGATCCTATTATTAGACGTTAGCTCATTTCCAGCTTTTTAAGGTTATAAATAGTGCTGAGATGAAGGTCTTTACACATAAAGCTTTTTCCTTATTTAGGATTATTTCCTTAGGATTCTCAGAAGTGGAATTACTGGGTCAAAGAGTTTGAACATTTCGAAGGCTCTTGACACATATTGCTAAATTGCTGTGCAGAAGGATTGAGCTGGTCTGTGTTCCCACCAGCAGGATGAGTAGGCGTGGTGGGGCTGCCTCCAGACACCCCTCTCCTGTTACAGATGAGGAATAGGGTCCAGGGGTGTAACAGCAGTGATCTGGAGACACCTAGTTTGGAAGGAGCCGAGGTGATTCCTCGAATCCAGGTCTGAAGGCTCCCATTTTAGATGACTCCTGGCCACCTACTTTTCTTTTTAGCCATTCTGATTTTCTTTTTTGGTAGTGTCCTCCTCCCTCTCAGTGTATGTACAGGCAATATTTTCTGGGGCATGGAGGCCCTTGGCTTCCTGCCTATACTATGGAGAATGTCAGGGGTCTAGGGCTTGGGTTCCAATTCTGCCACTGCCTTTGTGTGACTCGCCCCTGAACTTCTGCTTCCTCACTGTTGAGTGAACTGTTCACATGAGCGGTCTGTTCTCTGGGCCGCCGTGTGAGGTGGTGTGGTTGGTCAGATAGCTTGCAGAGTAGTGAGGACCAGTAGGAATGACCCATGCTCTTCAAAGCTTTCCTGGATCCAAAGACTTGGGCGTAGGGGGCCGAAGATCTAAATCAGTTAAGTACTTTGCAGCACCAGTCTGTTCCAGAGAGAACTTGAGGCCTTTCTCAGGGAGGCACACGTCCAGATAAGCTAGGGAAAGTGACGCATACCACAGTATGCACGGGGTTGTCCTCTCAAAAATCTGTCAGGAAGGTTCGTCGTATGTTACTGGTATGTGTTTTCCTTTAACCATAATTTAAAAAATATAATAAACTTAAGAAGAGACAAAGCAGTATGGAGACGAAAAGAATAGAAAAATGAGATGTAAGGCCAGTTCCGTTGGACTTCCTGTCAACTTCAGAGGGCAAGGAGACCTTGAACATAGAAGGTACGAGCCAGACTAGGGCTATAGATCAGTGGTAGAATGCCTGTCTAGCATACACAAGAACCCTGGACCTGAGCCCCAGCATCACACCATCACACACACACACACACACACACACACACACACACACACACACACACACGCTCAAGCCGAAGTGCATACCCAGAGTGCTCAGAGTTCAGTAGGAATATAATGTGAGCCATATGTGTCATTTAAAAATTTTCTATGCCCAAATGTTTAACAAAATGAAAAATGTAGGTGAACTTATTTATTTGCTTTATTCCAACACGTCCAGAATATTAATTTAGCATGTGGCGACCGTAAGAACACCCCTTGGCTACATCATCTTTCCCCCACTGAGTCTCTGCAGCCTGGTCTGTTCACATCACTTCTCGCACTGGGAAGCTCCACCAGGCAGCCTGGCCTGGCACTGTGGTGCCTCAGCCCTCTGTGCAAATTGTGCGTGAGGGTGCTGCTCCTTCCTGCCCCTGGTCCCATCCACGGGGTGCTGGCTCTTTGCCCTTTAGAAGTCACATGTGGGAGACTGCAAGATGGGATCTCAGCAGACTCATGGCCAACTGGAGCATCGCGAAGCCTCTTAAAGGAGAAAGTTCTCCCCCTGATGTCCTTGCAACAAGCTAGAAATTGGAACCCTACCTGTGGGCTGCAGATGTAACTTCACTGGACAACAAGTGGTCGATGTAGGTAGTTATGGTGATAGGCGACACACAGCACAGCTTGCTCAAGGAGGTGAGTGTCAGCCAAAAGCCAGGACATGAAAGGGGGTGGCATAAGGAGAGGGTTAGGGGTGAGCAAGGAAAATGTGGCAGGGATCAGAAAATTGGGACAGAGAAGAGAGGGTGTGGCTGGCATGTGGAGGATGTAGGGTTGAGCTTGGAGCGTGTGTGTACGGGGTGAAAATACCGTAACGTTTAGATTTGATCGGATAAGCTGGAACAAGCTATTTTAGGCACTTGAGCTGAGAAACGATTGGATGAAAATGGCATCTGACGAAGATTATCCTGGTGGTTGTGGCCCTGTATACTGGGAGATTTGGGACGGGACAACACATTTGGGTTTGGGGCCTGGGATGAAGGTGGTAATGAATAGTAATGCCCATTGTGATCCATCCTTGCAAAATTATAGAGAACTGAGCTCCTTCCCTACAATTCCATGTTCTCTCAGCCCAGGGAGCCCTGAGACAGACCCCCACCCCAACTTGGGGCCATCTGATGGGTGTGTGTGGCTGCTAGAGTTGAGGCACACAATGGTCTCTCTCTCACTCTAGCTGGAGAGTGTGGTATGTGGAGCCCTCTGGACAGGAGGGGACTTTGTTAGAAACCACTTGAGGTCCTTATTGCTGGTGAGACACGCTCTTCAGGTGCCTGGAGAGTTGGTTACCATGGCAATGGGCATACATCTGCCAGTGCCCTGGGCAGGAGGATGGCAGATAACTGCTTTGCTGCTGCAGGCCTGAAGGGTAGACCTTCCTAGGCTAGAGGATGCCTGAGCCCTAAGCTTCCTGTGAGCAGTTCTTGGGGGTCCTGGATGCCAGCTGGCCTTTATGATAGAAGGGTTGTCCCTTAACTTTCCCTTTGGATTCTTTGTTTTCTCTCCACACTCTGCAACAGCTGTCTTTCTGCTGTATCTGCCACACGGTCCCCTTCACTGTCTGCTTTGTCCCTTTCACTTTCTCATCTGTCTTCCAGAATTTGAGCCAGGGATGTACTTACTGAAGCCTCTCTTTCCTCAGTCCCCTTCCTCTTACTCATCCCTTCTGTGCTTCACCCTTTGGGAGGCTGAGGCAGGAGGATTGCTGTGAGTTTGAGACCAGCCTGAGCTACAAAGTGAGCTTAAGGCCAGCCTGAACTGCATAGTGAGACCCTGTCTCAAAAAAAAAAAAAAAAAAAAAAAAAAGTGTAAGGAAAAAGTCAGACCAGGCACAGAGGAAGTGCTTGGCAAGGGCCCCTTCCCTTCTCCCCAGTTCCACCCATTCATGAATGCCCAGACAGGGGAAGATTTAGCTTTTCTGTTTATTGTGGGCTTGTAGAGAGAAAAAAAAGAGCATTAATCCTCATTGAGCAAGGGGAAATTCCTTCCTGTCCCTCTTTCCCAATTTCAGGAGTTCACATTGTACATTTTCCTGAAGTGGTGGGGAAGAGGGGAGCCTGTGGATGCAGTGGGTACATCTCCCTAGTGGGTGGGAGAAAGCAGTACCCTGGCCTGCTGAGCTGTAGACAGGGGCTTTCAAGTCCAAGGATGTGTACTCTGCGTACTGGGTCCACAGGGAGCACGGTGCCTGAGCACTTGTCTGTGATGGTTTGTAGTCCAGTTGAGACTTACTGTTGAGTAAGAGGTGGGTGCGCAGGCAGTGCCCCAACCTCAGAAGGAGAGGAGGGGGTCTGCAGGCAGAATGGACTCTGGTGGGGAGGGAGGCGAGGACAGTGCAGCTGGCAGGCATATAGGTGAGAGGAGGAGCCTAGGGTGGGAGCACAGTGGAGATCACTGTGGAGGGCCTTGAAGGCTCTTGGTCGCCATTTGTTCAGATCCAGGATGGACATGTCCTTGTGGTTGCTCCACCCCTCTGCACCTCACACAAGGCCCCTGAAAATGGGAGCTTCACAAAGAGCAATTTCTACTTAAAAATGGAATTGGTATATAGTAATAGTCTTTCCTCTGGGATTCTTGGGGAAGAGGCCATTCCGAGTGGCCTTGCTCTACCAGATTAAGAATTTATGGCGGCATTTATTATAACTGTCCAATGTAAGTCTTTCTCAAGTGCATGCTTGGCCTGCCTCCTTGGGTCGTCACTGATACAGTCATTCCTGGCTGAGCGAGGCTGTCTCTGCGTGGGTTACTTGTCCTCTGCTGCGGATGGTACAGGCCTGGGTAGGGGCATGTTGGTTCCTGGACCAAATAGCAGCAGCTCCTAGGGGTTTTGATGGCAACTTAGAAAAACAACACCTCCTTTTCTGTTTTCTTCCTCATTAATAAGCTGTGACTTATGACTTATCACAGAGCCTGCTCAGGCAGTTCCTCCCCCCCAGCTCCACCCTGCTCCCACGGCCAGTTTGCTATTTCTAAACTGCATGAGCTTGACAAGTATATTATTAGAATTTGTGGAAACTGACCGTTACCAGGTACCTAGTGATAACCTGAGATTATCACTTGGGAGTAGAGTTCTGAGCAGGAGGGCAGAGTCTAAGTGACACTGGTATTGTCCTGTAGGCCACCTCTTCAGCTATTTTATGTTTCCACTGTGCTATATAGATAGATGCTACTGTAGAGACACTGTCTTTCCATTTATTCAAAACCAGTGAGACCCCAAGGAGGGAACATGAAAACAGTTGACGCGTTAAGGTGGTAGGTTTGGAGGCAGTGGCCTATATTATTTCTGATTTGGGTGAGAAAATATGCTTTCAAGTTCCACTGAGTGGGGCCAGCCATATAGCTCAGCAGATTAAAGCACTTGGAAGCAGGTGTGGGGGCTGAGGGTTCCATCCCCTGGCCTGCTGTGTGGGCCCTGCTCCTGGGGTGCCCTGAGACAGCAATTGAGACTGGGCGTGGTGACACACTCCTGAAATCCCAGCTCTTGAGAGGCTGTAAACCAGTGGATCACCACAAGTCTGATCTAGTAGTGAGACCCTGAACACCCTGTAGACCCTTCCCTAAAAAAATGCAAAAGAAAAAAAATTACACCGAGTTAAGTGAATGAATATCTATATCTAATATATATATATATATATATATATTTCTTTTTTAAAAATTTTTAAATTTTTTTTATTTTTTCAGTACTGGGGATTAACCTCAGGACCTTGCGCTTGCCAGGCATAGCTTGCTTCTGCTGAGCTATCTCCCTGGCCCTGTCCATATATTTTTAAAGTTAGAAAAAGAAATTGAAATTGTCATGTCACCACCTTAAAAGTTGTTAGAAAAAGTTGTGTAGTGCTTTGAAGTCTGCGCCACAGCCAGGGCTAGAGGAGGCATGGGGGACACTGGGCTGAGGGTGGGCAGGCAGACCCTAAAGGCTTGCCCTGGACAGCTCCGAGCCCTGCCGTGCAGCAGTGGCAGTAGGCCACTGTCTTCAGTGATGCTGCACCCCAGAGGCCAGCATTCTCATGTTATAGGTGGCGACACAGGCTCAGGGAAGAGGAGTCAGGACCTCAAGGCCTCAGACCTCTACTGTGATGGCTCGAAGCAGGGTCTGTCTCACTCTCAGACCCGCTGATCCTTTGAATCACCAGGGAAGACCGTCACAGGATGGGCGTGTGCGCACGCGCGCATGCGCAGGGGGCGGGAACACAGCTTCGGAGCCTGGCTACCCGTTTGTTTGCTTGGCTTGGTGTCTGGGTAGCTGGATTGCCTGGTGTCTGGGTAGCTGGATTGCCTGGAGTGTGCTGCTGGCTGGGCTCCCCTACGCGTTCTTGGAGCGGCCTGGGGATGAGGAGACTGGTGGCCTCCTGGGAATGCGAATGCCTGCCCCCCTCAAAAAAGGGGGGGTTATCTCATAGTTGTTGGTGGTAAATGGGTAAGGGAGCACCCAGAGCTCTCATCAAGTGATTGCATTTTTATCTCCTTCTCTCAGTTCTTAAAAGCCATGCACATTGCTGGAAGCCAGTCTGGAAAGTAAAAACACCACAAAGGAGAAAAGATAAACATCATTCCACTCCATTGTGCAAACTGAACTTAGCATAATACAGGATATACTGTTTTGTAACTTGTGACTCCCCCTTCTGCCAGGACAGTAGAGGATTCTTAATTACATAAAGTAAAGTGAGACAAGCATTCCAGATAGGAGGAGGAGGTGCTGCTCTGAGCCAGGTTCATGTCGGTAGCTGCTGGCTCTGCCCTCATCTCTGAGTCCTGGTCTGAAGGCTCTAGAGGCCCCAGAAAGCATGGAGGAGACACAGGTGGCTGTGGGGATGCAAAGGAGGGGCTGGCAGCCTCCGGGAGCTGAATAGCCACTGACCTCCCAGTCCTGAGCTGTCAGCCTGCAGGGCTATGGGATACATCCTGGAGTCATTTCTACTTGTCTGCATGGTGAATGGTGCCCCCCCTATAGCTGTGTGGTGAGAAGTTGGGCTAAAGCAGGAGCTACCTGTGTTAAAGTGGTAACACACTTAACAAGAGTCCCAGGCCTAGAAAGGGCTGAGCACTTTTCTTGGGGTGAAGGTGTTTTGGGAGGATCTCTCTCATGACAGTGAGGGCTGGGCTGGAGCAGGGGACTAGAGAAAGCACAGGCAGTGTCCTTGGCTGGGAAGGACATCCCCATCGTCTGTCCTTAGCCCCCAGGTGCAGGATGTCTCCCTGTATTGGTGGGAAGTCATAACTGTAACTTATATTCTTTTTCAAGAGGTAGTCTTTAGCTCCATTTTGTCCAAGCTGCACTTGCTGTCCCCCACAGGCCCTAGTGACTTCTGGAAGTGTTTAAACAGTCTGTGGTCATCAGGCAGGGAAGGGTGAGTTTGGCCTAGTTTAGTGGCCCAGCGGCCTCAGGGATGGCATGTGCTTTGAAATTCTCACTTTCCTCATCCCAGACCCATACACTTTTACTTTCTTTCCCATATTTCTTATCCCGCCTACCCACTCAGAGTGATTGGCATTCCCCGTCAATCCCTTGAGCTTCCAGGAACCTCTGGCCAGTCTGTTTGGGCAGCTGGTGCTTTGTGCAGGTGCCCTAGGTGACCCCCAGGCCTCCGCAGGATGGCTGGGAAGTGTGCTGGCCCTTGCCTAAGGCTGGATCAGCATAGTATACTCAGAGTGTTTGGCTTCTGGTAACCAGAGTCAGCGTGGGGTGTCTCATTCCAGGGAGGAAGAGGCCATGAAATGTCCACTTTTTGCCCCTTAGAGGTCGAGATTTAGGGGGGCAGCCCACAGAGCAGGATGAAAACTCCAGAGATAGGTGTAGACCTCAATCTGCTGCCCTGAGTGGGTGAAGGGAAGGGAAGAGCAGGGTGAATCCATTCCAGGGATGGCTCCGTTGGCCCAGCCTCAGGCCGCCCCGCTCCTGCAGCCTTCTTTTCTCAGGATTGCCACGGGCGTGGGAGGATGTGCTTCGCTGCATCCATCCAGCCCCCGCTCTGGTCGCTGGTGCTTGTTCATTCCCACAAGCAACTTCCTATCCTCCTTTGGGGAGCAAAGTGGGCAAAAGGATACATCAGCCCCCCCCTGCAGGGAAACGCACCTGTGCTCTTACGGGGAAACGCTCAGAACTCCTTGGGAGTGCCGAACCTCATGTACACCATGCAGAGGGCTCTTGCTAAATGCTGGCCCTTCTAGTGCATTCCACACAGAATGTGCAGCAGGGCAGCAGTCCTGGAGGCACGGCGAGAGGCAGACCAGGCTAGCGGGAGGCCGACACCAACCGAAGGCTGTGCTCACATTCTGCCATTGGCGCCATGTTCATGGAGGCTCTGCTCTCACATGCAGCAGAAAAAGTCAGGTGTGGCCGTGAGCCAGAGCTGCTAGAGAAGAGGCAGAGGAGCTGGGCTCTGTTCCCTGAGCTGACGGTTTCAAATAGTTGCCCAACTTCCCGGCCCAGGACCCCTGCACCCAGCTGCATCCACCCCTGCTCTGTCCTGGGGTGCCTAGGACCACATCCCCTGGCCTTCCTTGTGGCTCCAGCCTTCTCCTGCCTCCATCCTGGCCAGTCTATCTGCAGCTCCATATAGGGCCAGCCCCCCCCCCCCCATGAGCTGTACCCCTGCTTTCTGCAAGTGGAGCTCAAAGAGCCTGTGTGAATGTTGTGTACTCTGCTAAGTTAATATCATTGCACCCACTTCATTCTGGAGCTGATCCCGTTCAGAGCCATGGTTAGAGAAGCGCTTAGTTCTGGTAGAGTTGATTGACCTTGTGGTCAGTGAGGAGAAAAGTTACAGGTTTTTCTAACCTCAGGGCTAGTGTCCCTCTCATCTGCTTGTCACATGTCTCTCTGCATGTGCTGCTCTGTTGGGGGCTTCGCAGAGAGCAAGAAAACCAGATGTGGATCTGGGCCACATGGTGGTGTGGATTGCACATGTGCACACGTGCAGCAGGGTAGAGTTTAACTTTTTTATTTTGTATTTTAGGGAAGGATCTACAGGGTGTTCGGGGTATCATTACTGCTTTGGACTTCTAGTGATCTGCCTGTTTACAGCCTCCCAAGTGCTGGGATGACAGGCACGTGCCGCCACACCCAGTCTCAATTGCTGTTCTGGCCCCAGTTATTGGCTGATCCTACATCTGTCCTACAAGCCCTGCATAGCTGCACCCCCAAGCTTCTTGCACTGCTCTCTTTTCCTTGTACTGTTCTTCACCCCCACCTGCACCAGAATCCCAGCCAGACATCTCCTGCTTCCCAGGGCCACCCTCCAACACACAGGATGGGCCCTTCCTGGTGCTTAATTGGCGCTCTTGGTGAGCACACTTGGGGGCCAGGTTTGGAGAAGTCCTGCTTCTGTCTTTTCCCTCCTGGATTGGTGCGTCTCAAGACCTGACAAGGCCTTATTTGTGCCTCATTTCTCAGGCCTAGCAGAGTGCCTGGCCTGCCACTGGCCAGTATGTGGTGGCCTAATTAATGTTATATGGAAACATTCTTTCTTGCATGTGCCATGAGACTTTTCAGGGAAAGACAATATTTTACTTGGCTTGAATGTCCTGTATTTGTTTCTGGGGTGGGCCACAGTGAGGATGCTTCTATCTGCAAGCTTAAGCATTTGCGCATTGCACGACTCTCTCCTAATGTACCCGCTAAGCCCCCACCATTCAGGTCTATCTGAGGCAGTGAATCCATACTCTCAGCTCTGCGGATGTGGTTGTATTGGTTTCTCCCACAAGCTACTTTTTCTATGAAAGTAGAAGAGGTCATAGAGTCCAGGCTCATTGTCATCTCACATTTTCAAACTTTACCAAGGAGGTAAATATTACAACAAAAAATCATAAAATGCATTTCCACACCTGGTACCAGGGATTTTATGAGTAGTATATCCTCATAAGGGTGTATCAAATCTGTGTGTACATATGTCCTAATTCTGTAGGGTCTTGTATTTGTACCATTGGTAACAGAATGTATAGTCTTATAATACTTTTTTTTTTGGTGGTACTGGGGACCGAACTCAGGACCTTGCACTTGCCAGGCAGGTACTTAGGCCACTGAGCTATCTCCCCAGCCCTATATAGTCTTGTACCTCACTGACTTATAAAAAAAATTAATTGCACTGGATATCGATCCTAGGGCCTTCACGCTGAGCTATATCCTCAACCCGTGTCATTTTTTATTGGAGGCCAGATCTCACTAGATTACTAACTTGCCCAGGCTGGGCTTGAACTTGTTATCTCCTGCTTCATCTTTCCAGAGAGCTGGGATTAAAAGTGTGCACCAGCTGGCTATGCCTCTGGAGTAGCTAGCTATTCATGCGCAGGTTGAGTCCTGTGCCAGCAGAATCATGACTACTTGGGTGTGCTAAGAAGATGGTGCTGCCCTGCTGTACAGCCAATCCCAGCAGGGGCCTGGTGGGCAGCATAGGATCAAAGTTTCTGTAGCCAGAAAAGGAAAAGAAGTGGTCAGGGTCATTTTCTGATCCCTTGGAACTGCTCAGGAGGGTGGGGTTCAGCAGCCTTGAAGATAGGCTGGAGTATGGCGACCATGTGATTTTTACATCAGAGCCTGGAGATGTGGGCTGGTGGCAGGAGAGAGGACGCTATCAATAACTTCTGGGGTGATAGGAGTCACAGCTGTGCTGGGAAAAGTGGAGCCTGTGTCTCTCCAGTGCAGGATGGGCCTCTTCTGAAGGCCTGGTGGTTCCCCTGGAGAAGCCCTAGGTAGGAGTTGCAGCGTCCAGGTTGGCTGGTGGTGAGGCTCCAGAGTCTACTCGTAGCCTGTGGGACCCTGCCCCTGGGCCCCAGCCACCCAGCCTGGAAGCCTGCCCTGTGCCCTTCTGCTCACCCGGAGCCAGGCCACCACCGGCCCATGCACTCCTGCCCAAAGTCTGGAGGAGAGAGTGGCTCCTACACTCGGGCTTCCTCTGTGCCCTCCTTTCCTGGGCCTGTGGCTTCCGTGTCCTCATCCATCAGGTGCGGATGAAAGTGATGCTCTGACGGCCAGCTTGGGATTAGACAGAGGGTGCTGTTGAAGATGAGGTTTCTCTGTCTATAACCAAGGAAGTCTTTTTCTGCAAAATATTGAGAGAGAGGAGAAATACAAATGGAGAATGGGAGAATTGTAGTGATAGCCGGCCTTCAAATGTTGTTATTCTCAATTTTCACTTGAGAGAGGTTAAGTAACTTGGCCAAGGTCACACAGCCAGCCAGTAAGTGGTGCAGTGACACAGACTGCTACTTTTCGAGACAGTTTGGAGATGGCTAAGGCTCCACGTGTGAGTCTCAGAGTGGAGGGAGCAAGGGTATGCATTCACAATGCTGGCAGGACTCCCCCGCCCCCCCAGCCAGAGAGCAGAGGATCGTGATTTCAGGTGCTGAGTCCTTGTGTCTGGCTGGGGCTCAACGTGTCCTATTTATGAAAGATTTGAATAAAATAGTATTCTGGCTCTGTTGGCATTTCTTCCTTCTCCTTTCTCCATTCCTCCTCTTCTCCTCTCCTCCACACACTCACATGGATTGTAGTCTTGGCCTCTGTGTGTGTGTGTGTGTGTGTACGGTGGACATTTTTTGCCCCTAGAAGGATGTGCCCAGCTCTCCTGTGGAGGGTGGGTGTGTGGCTCTGGCTCTGGGGTGGCCTCTGCAGGAGGGGCAAGTTCTTGGATCGAGCTGCCCAGAGCAGGCTCCTGCTTGCAGTGGGGTTTCTCTTTCTGGTTTGTTTACTTACTGGGGTGGGCTGGAGAGCGGAGAGTGTAAGGGGGAGCCGCGTTCAGATTGTTCAGAGACATCTGCTGTTTGCAGTAATTCGCCAGCCAGGCAGAGCTGCTGGGTGGCTAGTTTTGCAGTGTTCCCTGTAAATATTTTGACTTCAAGGACAGGGGTGGGCCCTCGGGACTTCCAGGAGACGGAAGGCTTGATCCTCTTTGGTGCCTGTGTCCCCCAGGAGTACTATTGCCCCCCTTCTCCCTCAACCTGAGAGGTGGCTCTGGGAAGAACAGGAAGGCCGGGGTGGCCTCTGTGCTTCTCTGGATGTGGGTGTACCCAAAGGGTCACGTGCTTAGCAGTGCTTTAAGGGCCCTTCTGGCTCAGAGCCCATAGGCTAGGAGGAGTGGTGTCCCTGGCATGGAAGGCACCCTTCTCCTGCCTAGATAGGGGAGACCACCTGCAGGCCCTGGCTGGAGGGAGGATGTGTGTGTCCACACAGTGCCCACGTGCCTGTTCTTGTCTGCCTGTATTTGTGGTGTGTATGTGTGCATACCTGTGTTCTCTTTCCCTTCCAGGCTGCCCCATAGCTTAAACCCACCTAGCTGCATGGGGAGAGGCTTTGCCCAGGGAGATGCTAGGGAAGTGCTTATTCCACTGAGCCATCTCCCTGGCACCCCGGGGAGATGCTATTATTGCTACCACTGCCGCTGGTGCCCCAAGAGCCGTGGTCTTTCCCACGTGGTATTCCTCTCCTTGCCCAGCTTGTCCGTCTCTGGGAAAATGGGAGCCTGAAGCCCCAGGGCACCCTGCCCACCCTGCTCGGGCAGTGAGGGTGAGGTGAACATCTTGATAGGTCCCCAGAAAACCAGGAGAACTTTTACTTCCATGCTGAGCCCTGGCAGTTGGAGGCTACAGCCCTGAACGGAGAGAGTGGGCCTCAGAGCTTGGCAGTACAGGCCACACTGACCGTTGCACGCTTACGGTTCCATGTGGCAGCCTCCATCTGCCCCATCTTGGTTTCCCTAGAATCCCTGCTCCTGGGAGCAAGTTTTATTTTTCTCAAAATGCCTGACCCCAAGACTACTTTGTCTTTATGCCACCCACACATTCCCAAAGCCTCAGCTCCTCATCAGGGACCCCATCCCCATCCCTGTGACTCAGGGCGTGGGACTCTAGGGATGTGGAGGAGGCTGAGGGTGGTAGGCAGAAGCTGCGGGCTTGGAGGCGTTCACGGAGGGGTCGGAAGGGGATTCCGTACTCCACTGATTCTTCCGTGCATGCTTTTTATTTTTAAAAAGGGCAATATACACAATGGAAAATTTGCCACTTTCATTATTAAGTTGACCAGTCTGTGGTGTTCAGGACATTTATTGTGCTGCACAACTGTTTTCAGATCCCATTTGTAGAACTTGCGCTTTATCCTAAATGAATCTGCACCCACTGAACAACCCTTTAATATTTGTTCCCACCCCAGACTCCTGGAGTCCTACCATTGACTGTTCTAAGTTTCTCATATAAATGGAATCACACTGTATTTGTCCTCTTGTGTCTGCATATTTCACTTAGTATAATGTCTGCAAGATTCTTCCATATTGTAACATGTGTTAAAATTTTATTCCTTTTAAAGGCTAAATAAATGTACTATTATATATTTAGCTATCATATTTTGTTTAGCCATTCATCTGTCAGTGGACACTCGGGTTGCTTCCATGTTTTGGTCATTGTAAATGACACCGCTATAAATATAGGTGTAAAAATACATTTAAATTCCTGCTTTTGGTTCTTTTGGGTATATACTCAGACATGGACTTATTGGTTGCTGTAGTAATTTACGTTTCCTTCGCAGTCATGCCGTTTTGAACGTTTCCACCAACGTTGCGTGGAGATACCAGTTTTTCCACATTCTCATCAACTCTCTGGGCTTTTGCTTAAAGGCTGGATTAGGGCCAGTCTGGCTTCATAGAAGAGATAGTCTTAGAGGGCTTTTTTTGACGCTAATGTGATGTGTGGACCTTTGGAGAGGGATATCTGGCCTATGATTGCAAAGGCCCTGGAGTAGGAATGTGTCTTGAATTCTTTTGCAGAAAATCCAAGAGGCCAGTGTGGCTAAGCAGAGACGCAGGGGGTGCGGCACTGCCCAGAAGGTGAGGCCAGCAAAAGCAGAGAGGAGACAGTCTCGGGCCTTTCTCTGGCTCTGAGAGAGATGGGAGCTGCCATTGCAAGTTTGGGCCCACGGGTGATGTGATTTTGACCCACAATTTAGAATTATCTTCTGGTTGCTTTGTTGAAAAGACGGTAGAAGGGACAAAAGTGGAATCCAGAGAGCTACCAGGCATCCAGGTGTGAGCTAACATGGAGAGTACTTCTCGGAGATGAGCTCAGTCGGGGATGGGCGCAGCTCCAGAAGCGATTGAGAACGAGCAGGGGACGCGTAGAGCAGCTCGACCCAGCGGCCACCTGAGCTGTGGGGCCAGGCCCAACGTAGGACCTGCACATGGGCCCCTCTGACAAAATGTTAAGATTCTCAAGACAGAAACAACAGAACGTTGGACTCAACATGGGGCCTGTGCAGAGTGTGCAGTGAGCAGGCCCGAGGCTGGGAGAGAAGCTGGCTTTCGGGTTGTGCAGCTCGTGTGGGCATCTGGCTTTGCACTCAGCTGTAGGCCATCTTCATGAGAGTCTGCCGGGCTTGGCTCTGATGAGCAGGGGGCACAGTGATGTCTTCCTTCAGGGTCCCGGCAGAGTGCCAATGCCGAGCCTCACCCCGACATTTTGGCTGAGACCTTTGTCTCTGAATGAAGGGGAGTGTGACCTCCTTGGCATGTTCTGGAAGAGATGCTGAAGGAAACCAGTGTCCTCTACGGGAAGTGTCCTCTAATGGAAGAGCTGAAACATAGTATTGAAAATGTGTTAGTACTTTACTCATCTTATTATCTGCAGTACTCCCACCACACTGTGGGGACCCTTATTCTCCATCTCTCTCCGGGGTTCAGATAAAGAGACAGGCTCAGACCCAGGCACAAGAAAAGTGCTAGGGTCTGATGCTAGGATGGACTCCTGGCCAGCACTCCAGCCCCCTCTGGCACTGGTCAGGACTCGGCTCCTGTTCCCCTCCACCCCTGGGGACCAGCTCTTGGCCTGGTTCCCCTTTGTAGAGGCTCAGTGTGAGAGCACAGTGTGTGTGGAGCACGGTTAGTGCTGGGCTTAGCTTCACGCATTTGTTCCTGTGCAGAGCAGAGAGTGGCGCCTAGCTCACTGAAGAGGAAACTGAGGCACACATAGGTGCCTGCCAGGGCTGGAAGCAAAGGCTGTGCAGTCTGCATTTCCTTAGACTGAAGGAAGGACAAGACTGGAAGAGAACTGGGGACCTCAAGCCCTGGCACTGTGTTCCTGTTCCTGCCTCAGGTGTAAAGAAGGTGACCCTGCCTGGTGTTTTGACCCCAGGAGAAGAGGCAGGTTCTGGGCAGCTTGGAGAACATGGTGTTGGCTGTCAGGGCTCATGCAACCCCTTCCCTCTGCCCTGGCCCTCGGGAGGCACAGGCTCCACAGCCCCATAATGCTCACACCTCAGAGGACAGGACTCCACCGGAGGCTGAAAGCTTGCAGCCCTTTTCCTACTTGCTTCCTTCTGCTCTTCCACCACAGTGCCCCTCCCCGCCGGAAATGTCTGTGGTTCATAATCACGCTGATGGCATTAGTAATTGCACCTGGGGTTTTTCTAGCTTATTTTTTCCTTTGGGACCAAAATGTGTTCAAACTTGGACTGGCTGTTATTGAGAAGTGAGGGGATGAAGTCCCCAATTCCCTGAATGGAACTAGCTTCATTAGGAACAGCTCTTCTCTCATTGGGAGAAGGAAATGCAGACCCTAAATGTCTTTGTGTCCTTTGGAGTTGTCTGCATTCCTTATTTTGTCTGTGTGTCCTTGGGTTGAGTTGGCATCTCCTCTAAGGCATGGTTTCTTTGGTAAGGTGGGAAGATTTTATTATGGTAGGCTTGAGATCAAAATCCATGCCAATGGGGCGGGGGAGATGGCTCAGTGGAATAAGCTCTTCCCTGGTAAGTGCAAGGGCCTGAGTTCGATCCCCGGTTCTGCAAAAAAAAAAAAAAAAAAAAAAAAAAAAAAAAAAAATCCATGCCATTAGAGAAAGGAAGAGAGGTGCAACTCCAGAAGCCAGCACAAGCCACCTCTCTGTGGTTCAGAGTCTCTTCAGGAGCTGCCTGAGACCTGGGACTCTGAGTTTCTGACTTTGATACTTTGCATTTAAGCCCTTCAGGCTTCCTGCAACCCCCACCTCCCGCCAGCTCCACACACACTTGCACTGAGGGGTCCTGGCGGCCTCCACGGTCTTGGTTAATACCACTCCTGTACCTCCTCTCCGCTCTCACTCTCCTCCTACACAGCTGTGGGCTGGGTTCTCAGGCAAATTTCTTGGAAACCCAGTTGAGCTGTGCCTCCTGCCCAGAGCAGCGAGATTGGGTGTTGTTTCAAAGGGGCAGAAAGAATCACCAGAAGCTATCTGGACAGAGCCCGCAGGAGGTCATGGCTCCAGGGACGGCTGTGTCCTCTATAGTCCTTTCTCCACTAGCTCACCCTGTGTTAAACCTACCTGAGCTTCCAGGTGTGACTGCCGAGTGCTTTTGAGCACCGTGTTCCGTGCTTACACCCAAGTGACAGTGAAGGGCCAGCCCTAGACTAGCACAGTAAAGCGAGTGTCTTCATCTGCCCCCATCCCTTAGTCTTACAGCACCAGAGCTCTAGCTCAAAGAATTTCAGCCCGAGTCCTGGACACCAGGGTAGGTACTTTGAGGAAAAGAGTAGGATACAGGAGCAGCAAATCAGGACCTTTCCACAGCGTTGGGAGCTCCGCCTAAGGCTCTGCTTTCGAGCTGTAGGTGATTTGATTTAAAATAATGGCTTTCACTGGCTTCTGAACATCATTTTTCACCTCTCCTGTTAGTCCTTGTGCTCTCCCTGGGCAGTGAGGAGTTGGCTCTAGACTCCTCTCCCTGTCAGTCCTTTGGCATCTCTGCCCAGTGACTAGGATGCCAGCCTTGAGGTTGATACTAAGTTCAGCCTCGCATGGACAATGTCAGGCTGCCTCCTGTTGTCTGGGGCCAGCTGGGCCACCTGCCACCTAAAGAGCAAGGTAGGAGGAGGCCAGTTTACCAGGGCATTGGCTCACTTATTGTTTCCTGCCTGCTCTCCCCCTCACCTGCCACAGCCACCCAGGAGATGACGGGCCAATCTCTGGAAGGCCTGGCCTTTTGCCTTGAGCGGGTCTCTGCTCTGGGAGATGTGGCTTCCTGGTCAGTGTGTTATCTCAGGGTAAGGAGATATGAGCCGCTGGCCAGTGGAGGCTCTGGGTCACTTCAGGACTCCAGAGAAGTTGCCTTCATTCGGAACAGCTCAACAGTGGAGAAGACGTGTTCTCCACACCATTCCCTCTTCATGGGAAGACTGTGTTCTGTGTCTTGCTCCCAGCTAGTTTGTGGCCTTGTGACTGGGGTTTAGCCAGTGAAATGTGGGCAGAAGCCATGGACGTCAGGACATGTTTCCAGGCCTGGCCCATAGAAAGCTTCTATGTGTTCTTCAGCGTTCTCACCTTCCCTTCATGATGACTCTAGAGGTCGCAGTCTATAGGGAATAGTCACCAAATGGAGAAGGGCCAGTTGAGCTGTGTCAGAAAGCCAGAACTATGCTTCTGTGGAGGTCAACTGTTGGGATTTGCTGCCTACTACTACTACTACGATGTGTTCTAATGAACTAGGCATCTCCTCAGAGGTAAGGGCCCCGTGCAGTGTCTAGCGTGGCCTCAGACCCGGACCTGTATCCTCATCTGACCCAGGAGCGTATTGTACCCTTGGGGCCTGAGATTTGGTGAATCTGTGCAAGGCAGAGCTGAGTGAAGTGGCTGATCCTGGTTCTTGGTGCCATGTAGAAGGTTGGCTCCTGGGCCCGGTGGGGTGAGGCAGGTAGGCAGCTGCTCTCTGCAGTATCCCCACTCAGCTGCACATTTGTTTCTCCAGCTTTCAGTTACTTGTAGTCAACCTGCGGTTTGAAAACCCTAAATGGAAAACATAAGGAATAAATAATTTGTGAGTTTTAAATAACTTTTGTTGCAGGACATTGCTGCAGTTGATCCAGTTTGTGATTAGCTTTTGTTAATTTCTTGCTGTGGCTAATTTATCAGTGAAACTTTATCATAGCTGTGCACATATAGGAAAAATATATAGAGTGTGTAGAATTAGATACTATTCATAGTTTTAGGAATCTGAAGGGGTCTTGCAACATATCCCTCACGGATCAGGAGAACTGTATTACCTGAACCATTTCTCAGCTTTATTTTGAAGCTTTACTCATTTTTTTCCAACCTGGGTGCTAGAGACTGCCCAGAAGCTCCTAACTGGTTTGGTATCTCACTGGTTTGATCTTTTTTACCATTCATTTATTTCACTTGCAGACACACTTTCTGAGTGCTTGTCACCTGTCAGACACCATGCTGGGGTCTGGGCACCATAGGCCTTGGCCTTATAAAGTGCATCGTACTCTGAAGCCAACTCATAGTGCCCACAGTAAGATGTGGCAGTGCTCAGCAGGTGGCCTGTGGAGGCCGGCAAGTGAGGAACCACTTTGGGATGTCAGAGAAGGCTTCTCAGAGGAGCCTTCTGCAGCTGCAGGATGTGTAGAAGGCAACCAGCCAGAGGGTGGCTGAGGTTTCCCTGGGAGAAGGACAGATCACACCAAAACCCTCAGGACAGAGCAGGAGTCGAATTCAGTAGTGGTGATCACGAGAGGTGGTGTGAGAGGAGGCTAGGAAATGAAAAAGTTGCCATGACCCTGGCCTGCAGACAGCTGAATTGAGGAGTCTGGATTTTCCCTAAAAGACTTGGGGGTTATCAGAGATTGAAGTAGGAGAGGAAATGTTCGCTTGATTAGATTTGTGTTTTGAAAACACCATCTTGGCTGCTACATGGTACTCAGTTCCTGCCTTCCCTGAGCCTGTCAGCTAGAAGTAGACAGGTGGGCATAGGGTGCACATGTACCCACCTTTAGCCCCCAGTCCTTGCTAAGGTCTAGCTCCCTGTCATCCACCTTATCACAGAGCAGAAAGCACACAGCCATGCCTCAGACACCAGGGGATGCAACTTCCCTAGGGCATGACAGGAACTCACCAGCTACAAGCCTAGTTCTGGGAAGAGTGCTTCTTGGAGAGAGGAACTGTGGTCTAAAATTAGGCTTTGGGAATACTTCAGTGAAACTAGTTCCTGCCCTCCCTTCCTTGATGAAGGTCCTTCCTCACTTGCTCCTTCCTGGCAGCCTAGCTTTTGTTCTTCAGTTTCCTCTTCCTCCTGGCCATTGATCCTCTGGAGGTACCTGGGGCTGAAGTCAAGGGGTCTGCGGTTGTATCTTTCAGACCTCCCAGGACACAGGCTGAAGGCTGTGGGTCATGGCAGACTGTGGTTCCTCCTAAGTAGCCTGTGTGCTAGACCTTAGTGGGGGTTCTAGGAACAGGTGCCCCCTCCTAAGGATGCCATACTAAGAAATATGCAGGCTGGCCTGAGAGGCCCTGGGCCTTGGGATAGGAAGAATTTACAGCCTTTAGGAGAAATTCCGATTTTGTTTACAGAAGCCACTGAACTTACCCCAGCTCCCTTTAGTAGGGTGTCTTCAGCTATTATTCTGTTGGCTCTTTTGTTTTGCTCTTCAGCTGAGGGCTACCTTAGACCAGCTGTGGGGCTGCAAGCCAGATTTCCTTAGTGTAACACTCCTCAGGACAGACCCACGTAGGCTGACAGGTAACAAAGTGCTTGCTCCTTGGGGCTCTGAGTCCCTGCTGCCCACCACCATGCAAGTACCTGTTCTATATGTCGGGGTGTGAGTGTGCCCAGCACATAGCTGGCCTTCAGCAAGCACTGCAGGATGATACCGGCCCAGGAGACACCTGTGGTCATTGACCCTGTGAGCATTATTGCGACAAAGGGGGCAGCAAACATTCTTTCTCAGGCAGGCAAGACGGCTGAGCTTGGGCTATGAGTGCCTCTTGTTAATTATATTACTCTGAGAACTGGGAACAGAGGCTTCTGGCCAGGACAGGCGGCAGAGCCTGTCAGGGGCTGGCTTGTTAATGCCTTGATGACTGTTGGGTTGCAGAGTCCTCAGGAAGAGCATCTTACTGAGAGCCCTGTTGGCTGGGATTCCTGGGAAGTGGACCTGAGAAGTCTCAGGGCCTGGTTTCCTCTCTGTTTGTCGTCCTCTGAGGAAAAATGAGAGTGTGCTTCCTTCTCAGAGACAAGGGTGTTTATACTTGCAGATCTTGACATGTTAGGCATGCTTCCACATGCACAAACTTGAAGATAAACAAGGCCCCTGGTTTGGATTCTTCAGTAGAGAGCAGACACTAACCAGATACCGTCCATTTCCCCCCAGAACAGATATGCTGTCCTTGAAGACTGACAGGGGGGCAGAGGTGTCATCAGAAGGCGAGGGGACTGAGAATGGAGGTCTGTGTGACTCAGGCTGCATAGCGGGGTGGGAGGAGCAGAGCTTCACAAGGGGAGACCCTAGAGCAGTGATGGCAAGCCTTGTAGACTTCTCAGCGATACGAACAGCCCCCCAGAGCGTGCATGCCACAGGTTTGCCACCGCTGCTCAAGAACGTCCATTGTACTGATGGTTCCCAACTCTTCACCCTGAGCTCATCCGCTGCCTCGTAGCTGGCACCCTCCTTGGCTTTTTCTGTCTTGGTCACTGCAGACAGATGGGCAGAGTGGTGGTTAAGTGTGGTTTGCAGAACTAGCCCAGACTCAAGTTCCAACTCCACCATTTCTGGCTGTGTGGTCTTGAGCAAGTTGCCCCGTCTCTTTGTGCCTCCTCCTCCTTGTCTATAAAATGTGCATTCTAGTCGCACCCAGCTCATGGAGTGACCCTAAGGGTTAGATGAGGCTATGCCCATGAGTAGTGGCAGTAGCCTGTGTAAGTACATTCCAATGAACCCCCCCCCCCCGACCATCCTACTGTATCCTTGTTGCTCGTGGGACCAAGCCCCAGTTCACATTCTGACACACAGGGCCTCACTATCCAGGGATCTTTATCACTTGTCACTCTCTCGTCCTGTGGTGGTGGCCTCTTCACTGCGCCAGCTAGCTAGCCCATGATTTTCTGGAACTGTGGCTTTCGTTGGAAGAATCCCTCCTCTGCATTCAATCCTCCTCTCCTGGTCTGCACCCTCCCAGTTCTGTTCTGGCTGCTGGAGTAGCCCTGCTGAGACCCATAGGCTCCAGGAGAGCCCTCCATGGCCGACGCGTCAGGGCAGCCAGGGAAGCATGGTGATGCACAATGGCAGAGATTCCCAGGTGCCCTGGTGGCTTGGCATGGCCCGGATGATTTTGCTTCCTCTCTGAAGTTTTGGCTCATGCTGGGTTCAGATTAGTCTGTATTGCCATGTGCATATCTGCCGCTTGGAAGTGGCAGGCACAGACAAGACGAAGCAGCCCTTAAGTGACATGCATGTCTGCTGTCCTGCTCAGCCAGCAGTTACTGAGCCTGTGCCACACTCTAGGTGTGCAGAGAGGTGCTGGGGGCTCGGGGTGATACGGTCCTGCCGGGCTGACTGTGGAGGACCTTTGCTCTGCGTACTTTCCAGAAGTGATGAGAACCTTAACTTGACAGAGAGCTGGAGTTGCACCGTGCACTGCCCAGCATTCCCAGCCCCTCTGCCCTTCCCACTTCTTGCCAGGGTTCAGGTGGTCCAGGTTCAGAGGCAGCTTGCAGGCACTGTTCTAGGCTGTACCTGCGACCCTGTTCAAGGAAGCTCAGCTGATGAGTCCTCAGAGCTGATGTGGGGAAGTGGGCATGCGCTGTGGCTGGGGGGGTGCAAAGGACGGGCCTCCGACTCCTCACAGCAGCTCAGGACGGTTCTCTTGCTAGCTGTTCACTGGGTGCACTTCCTTGTTCTAGCGGTGGGGCTGGGACACAAGTGTGAGGTGGTGGAGTAGCAAATTGCGTCTGTCTTTCGTGCCATCCTCTCATCTCTCTGAAGCTCTCATCCTGAGAGAGTAAGTGACACTGATTTAGATCCATTTGGTCTGCTCCTCTGAGGACTTGAGGCTCTTTTCATCCATGTCAAAGCAGTGGGAGGGGTTCTGCTGCTTCCACCTTGTGAGGGAGAGAGGATAGCAGATTGTCTCTTGCCTGGGTGCTCTTGGGCTGCAGTGGCAGTGTCCTCTGGGACGCTGGAGTTCATGGTGTCTTCTGCCTGTGCAATGAGGTTGGAGGGGGAGGATCAGGAGTTGTTGGGTGGCTGGTTTCTGTCCTTTGTCAGTGGGTTGTGAGTAATTGGGACTAAGTTCAAGCAATATTTAGGGTCTCCAGAGGGATAAATAGGTTAAATTGAGGCAGGGGAAGAGACATTGGCCAGTGTGGAAGCTTGCCTTTCAGGACAGGAAAAGGTCCCCGGAGGGGCTCACAGTGTGTCAGTGAGCCTAGGCTGACAAGGGTTACAGAGCAGGCCCTGGCAGAAGGTGATGGGAGTGGGGGTGCCTCCTGATGGGAGGGCCGAATTCTCTGGTCTCCATAGCCTCGGAAATTTATTTATTTGTTTTAATAAAGAAAAGAACTTGGATTATACAAACCAATGAGGAAAAAGAAACTGAGGAAGCCCACAAGCCTTCCTTATGTCACCACTGCCAATTTCAGGGACTTTCTTTGAGGCCTTTTCTTACTCCCTCCCCCAGGCCCACCTGAGAAGCAACCCAAGGCACACATCTCCCAGAGAGCTGGCCCAGATGTGGCGTTTGGGCACCTTTTGCTTCCCTGCCCTCTGCTGTGCGGCAGGGCCAAGGGTCTGTCAAACAGGAAAAGAGGGTTCAAATCCCGTGCTGGCCCAAGATGGCTTCCCAAGTGGGCCACAGCCTCTGCCTTCTTCACTGAGGCAGAAACTTGCACTTCAGTCCCCTGCTTTGAGGTACAGGGCCTGGAGTCTCACAGTTGCCCTATCGTCCCTTCTCAGAGGCCCCAGATAGGGCACAGGCCTCTCCCTAGCAGAACGATCCCCATGCTGGAGTCTGCTGACCTTCATGGGGTAGCAGGTGGCCTCTTTGCCCCCAGCTCTTGCCCAGCCTTTGGCTTGCTCCTGGCTGCTGTTCATAGTTTCCTGAGGCTCTGAACTGGAACTGGCTTGGGTCTGGGTGTGGCCAGGTTCACTGGAGGACCTTCTGGTGAAGTATCTGCTCCCCACAAACTGCCAGTGTTCTTATCTTCTCCAGTCAACTCTGGGACTCCCAATTCTCGCTTCCACTATAGCTAAACCTAGAGAGGTGGCGGAGGAATAGTCATTTCTCTGGCATTTTAGACTATTGCCCCGTTTAGTCCATCACCACAGTCTCTATTCAGTCCTTGAGTAGATTGTATCATTCCTATTTTATGGGACAGAACCAGAGGCCTTACCACAGTTGCTCTCAGTCTCCACCAGCCACAGAAAAAGGACCTGAACTGGAACCCTCCCAAGCCAGAGCCCTGCTGGTTCCCCAGATCACTGCTCTCCATCCCCCTGAGATACCGCAGAGCCCTCTCCCTCTCCCCTCCCCGTGCAGAGTGCAGCCACTGTGCTTCCTTCCGTCTGAGGCTCCAGCCCCTCTGTCTGCTTTGTCTCTGCTCTGGGTTCTGGATTCAGTCCCAGTTTGTGTCAGGACCACTGGCCAGAAGCTTTCGGCTGCTCTTGGAGTGGCCCTTGTGATTTCCCACGTCAGGCCTGTGGCTTTTTTCTTCCACACTAGAGCATGTGGTGGGAGAAGAGAACCAGAGATAGGCTGGGGCTGCCACCTGCAGACTCAGATCTTAAAGCAGCCTGGAGAAGGGGACACAGCTGGGCAGCCACGTGCTTGGTGAGCATGTTCTGCCCAGGAAGGAAGGGAAGGTGGTGTTAGGTGGACACCTAACAGTCTCTGCCGTGGTCTTCTAAAAACTTACATTTTTAAACAAGGTTCATGTTGGTCTCACACTCTGAGAGTGGGAGTTCATGCTGCAATCTGGTGTCCACCAGGGGAGCTCAAGCTGAGCAGGCATTTCTGGAGGGGAGGGTGCGTGCAGGGAGGGCCAGTCTGTGGTGAGTGCTCACTGTGCTCCGTCCCCTTGGTGCTCTTTGCTTAGTTCCAGTGGGAATGGGTGAGCTTAATGCACCCTGGCCACCAGTCCGCCGGCCTGGGGGAAAGACTTGGCCCTCTTAACTGCTTGCTGGTGGTCTTGGTGCCAGTCCTGGCCCCCCTTACTACCCCTTGCTGGCAGCACAGCTAGAGGTTAGATGGAGAGCAGTGCAGAGCCTCCTGGATTCTGTCCTGGAGGAGAGCCCTGGAGTCCCAGGCTCTCGGGACCTTGGGGAGCAGCCAGCACCAGGTGCTGCTTTCTCCCCATTCTATATCAGAAGGCCACCTCACGGGGGACAGATAACTGAGGAAGTGGCCAAGCTGGCCTGCTGTGAGAGAAGGGTGGACAGCCCCTGATCCTGGCCTGCTCAACGCTCACTGCTGTCAGTCCTGCACGAAGCTCATCCCACACCATCGCTTCTGCAGGCGCAGCCAGCTGGCAAGGCCCTTGTGACCATTCCCTCAGCTTCCCGGCTCCCAGAGCAGCTCGGCTGTGGGACCCACTCCTGTGGACTCTTACTCCCTGATGGTCACCTTCCGCAGCCCTTGGTGACTATGGCGGTTAGCACTACCTTCATTTGTCCGTCTTGTGCTCAACTGTGGCCAGACATGGGTATTCGTGAAGTGGGGACCCTGGAAGCCCTCTCCCACCTTGTGTTTCATGCTTAGCCTCCCAAGAGCAATGATGTGGGGCAAGGGCCATCTCACCTCTTGAGTGTGAGGGCTCAAAGAGGCTCTGAGGCTATTTTCTTTGCACCCATTTCCTCATTGGATAAAGGCCTATTGGTGCTTGTGATGTGTCAGTCTCTGCCTTGGTGGGGACACAGTAGTAAGTAAAGGAACCCTGGCCAGCTCTCACGGCCTTTCCTCTCCTTCTTACCCGTCCAGGCCTCTGATAGCACCACCTGGTCTCCCCTCATGGCGCGGGGACATTGGTGTCTGTGCAGCAGCACCATGCTGGGGGGGGGGTGCGGGATCTGATGGGTCACACGGCTGGCTTCTCAAGCCGTGGAGCTAATGCTGGGGTCGCTTGACTTCCAGCACAGCTCTCCTCCATTCTCTCTCCTTGCCTCTTTCTCCCTCTGGGGCTCCTGAATCTTTGCTAAGGTGCTTGACATAGCTGGTGAGCAACTCCAGGGTGCTCCAGGGCCAAGGCACAGGGCAGCCCCACCCACGAGCCAGCCTTGCTCAGCTGAGTGGCTGGCTGGCTGGCAGTTTCACTTTTTCTTTACTAATGACTTTTCCCTTCCAAATTTGGCCAACCTAAAACAGACCAGAGGTGAGGGTAGGCAGAGGGAGGCAGCACAGGAGTGGCTGGTGGGGTGAGTGAAGGTGAGGGATGGAAGGCTTGGGCAAGCCACACTTCACCTGTGTGGGGTGTTTAGGTGGGGTTGCTCTTCCCTCCCCTGAACCCCTTCTCTCCACCTACACAGCCCACATCAGCTGTCATTGCTGCTCACCAAGAACAATGAGAGTTTGTCTGACTTTCCTGGAATGGGGAGGAGGAAGCAGAGGGTGGGGTAATTGTTCTTCAAAATGAGATTTTTGGAAGGGAGAAACTTTACTGCGCTTGGATTATAAATAAACTTCCAGCCCACAAAGCTTCTTGCCAGGCCACAGAGCAAACTTTCTCACCCCTGAGGTCTCACCCCTGTTGGAGTAGCATTTTGTGGATGGCAAAGTTACCGTCCACCTTCGCTGGAAAGCCTTTCCTTGGTGCTCCGCTCAAGTCAGTTCCTTCCATGCACCCCGTCTGTGTTCCCTTGTGCCACTGCCCCTGTGCACACGTGCATGGGGCTGGGGCGCCGCTGAGGTAGGGCCATACATTCTGAAGGACTCGGGCTTCCTCTGGGATTCCCCTGCGTCCAGCTTGGAAAGGGAGGGGCTTCTGTGTGCCTTGCAGATGTGGCTGTCGGCTTAAGGCTGTAGCATGTGCGCTGCGGTGGTGAGCCTTCCTCTTACTTCAGAGGACAGGCAAAGGAGATTGGAAATCAGGATTTTAGAAGATCTCGTAAGTGATGCCTCCGCTGGCAGCAGAATGCAGACTGTCCTGCCAGATCGGCCAGAACCTCAGGCTGTGCCCTGTCTGTAGATTTTCATGAATGAGGATACCGAGGGCCCCTGGAAAATGGACTTAGCTGGAGCCACAGAGCTCATCGTTCTGGGAAGAGGATTTGGGTCCCGCAGTTCTCCACAGTTTCCCACATAACATTGCCCCAGACATCCATGTGCCCTTCTTTGCATGGTTTTAAATTTGTATGCTCTCAAGTCCCTAAGCTTCATGGCCTGCTAGAGAAGTTGGCTTTCAATTTGAGCATCTGTCTAGACAGTGCCAAAATCCTCCTTACCCCACCCTTGCCTGGGGGCTGCTTCCCTTCTTGGAGACCCGGAGCCTCCCCTGGTCCCTGCTTCTCCTCTGTGCCTTTTCTACAGCTAGGTTGCTTGCTCACTCTTTCCCCTCCCCTTTTTCCCTCCCCTCTTGCTCTTCTCTCTCAGTAGGAAGAATTGAGGGAAAGAAAGCTTCTGTCTGAAAGGCACAGAATAGGAAAATTGGATTGCCCACCAAGCCCACTTCTCAAGGGCGTTTTATTGAGCAAAGCCTCAAAGTGAGGTCGGCTTAGGGTGGAACAGAACTATAACTGATCAATAAGATTACAAGTATCGTCACTTAGATAATATTGATCCAATGGCAAATCATAGGTGGGACAAAACTATGGTCAGCCAATAAGTGTACAACAAGTATAGTTGCTAGAGTAATAGTGATTAAATGGAGATCAAATGGGGAAACAAGTCACAGAGCAAGAGCCTGTGGAAAGATAAGTACTTTCCTGGAGGGGTGGGATAAAGAAGTTTGGTCCTATACCCCATAGTGATTGATATTCTGCACCTTGGGGTGCAGGACCAAACCTCTAAGTGATTGATGCCCACTTAGAATATCAGTCATTGCCGGGCGTGGTGGCACAGGCCTGTAATCCCAGCACTCGGGAGGCTGAGGCAGGAGGATTGTTGTGAGTTCGAACCAGCCTGAGCTACGAAGTGAGCTTAAGGCCAGCCTGACCTGCATAGTGAGACCCTGTCTCAAAAAGATAAAAAAATAAATAAAACAGAATATCAGTCACTGCCATTCTTCCCTAGGGAGAGCATATGTTGAGTAGCTTTTCTTGTTCTTGAAGCCTGGCCTTCAGTGCCTGCACCTCCAGCCATAGCGGTTTTCTGCATTGACTGCAAGGGCCCAGCCTGGTCTGACTGCCTGTAGTAGTTCTACCTAACTTAGCTATCTGTAATATTCCCCCTCCTGAAGAAGTATCCCTAACTACTATGAGAGAGCAAGGGTTGAAGACCGATCTGGCTGCTTCCAGCTGAAGAGGGTCTTGCTTGTGATCGACAGCCAGAGATAACTCCACAGAGGGTCTATATAAAGGCCCTTGACAGGTGCCTGGTGTTCTTGTCTTTTGTAGATGTACAGCTTTAAGTTTGGAGGAGACAAGGTTACAGAAACAATTGAATCTGCATGAGCCAAATAATAAAATCGACACAGTAATTATGAATACAGCCAACAAGGTTTTCCACCAGGAGGAGCCTGTAATAGCTTTTCATGAAGAAGATAAGAAAGTCCAGGGAATTTCAGAACCTGCCATGTTATTAACCTGTCAAATATCTTGAACAGCTATTGTAGTGAGATATTGCAAAAGAATCAGGAATGCACATACAACATTCAGTTTTTGCACAAGTATCCCTTTGGAATGCTATTAGAATATCTAATGCCATCTGGTTTTGGAGGATGGCTTGCCTCATTAATTTTACTTCAGGAGAGAGACCCATCATGCTGCCATGTCATCTAAGGTGTGCTGAGAATAGTTGGTTAAGGCCTTTGTGTGTTGCATGACATCCTCTAACCCTAGGGAAGGGATAAAGACAGAAGCCAGATGACCGTACCCTTGAAGCACGCTTCTAGACCATCAGTGTCACAGCGGGGCAAGTTTGCAGGTTTGTCAGTACTGTTGACATTTCTGCTTGTAACCATACAAATCCCAAGTGCATCTTCCTATCCATGCAGGGGTAGGCAGGGCCACAAATTGGTTATACAAGACAGATAAATGCCCCTGAGGGCTTCCATCTAATTCTGAGCCAATTAAACTAGTCTGTTGCAAACCAGTCTTCAGCCTGTAAAGTTATTGTGTGCATACATTGCTCAGGGGGTATCTGTCCCAGGTATTTAGTAGAGGTAGGCCAATGAGAACAGGAGTGACTTTTCTGTTCTCAACATAAGGAGGCCTTCCTACTAAGGTCTTCCTTCCTCGTATAGTGGGAGTTAACTAGATAATCATCCCATATCTGAAGATAGCCCTCTTGATATCTATGGTTATTGGCCTCCTGGATAGGACTCTTACTTTTATTTAATAGAGATTCTACAAGAGTCTTTAAAGAGGCTTCAGTAGCATTATTAGAAAAAATTATATTATGTCCAGGATTGTTAAGAGTTTAGTTTATAAGCCATTCAGTTACCTTGTAATGGTGGGCTAACCTATGAACCACTGAACCATTTCATAACTCACCAATACCATCTCATAGGCGATTCCAATTGTCTCCTTGGCACGGGGATACCCACCAAGGAAGTCCAGATTTACTGGACAGGGGGAGCAGGCCTGTTATCCAGCAAGATGTTTGCTGTAATGATTCTATATATTCATTTTTTCATTTACGTATTTGGTACAGGGTCTCACTATGTACCCGGAACTCGTGGCGATGCTGCTGTTTTCAGCCCTCTATGCGCTGGGTGACAGGTGTGTGCCCTGTGCGCAGACTCAGCCCGTGGCGCAGCATGCCTCACGCAGGGTTGGGGCTCAACCCTGGTCCCTGTGCCTGTCAAAGCAGATGTTTAGTCTGCTAAGCTGTTTTGCCAACCCATATATATTTTTTTTCTTCAGTACTGGGAGTCGAATTCGGAACCTTGTGCTATCCACTTATGCTGCCTGAGCTGTCTCCCTGGCCCGTCTGTATATTCTTATGCCCACTTAGAAATTGCGATCTCCCTTAAGTGGTAAAGTGATTGATAAGCGAAAGGGATAAGCATAACATCTTAGATTACTTATCTGAAGGCTTTTTTCTTGAATAAGAATCTTATGTCTTCTCTGGGTTCACAGGAGTATTCTGATGACGGTTCCTCACACTCAGAGATAGTCTCTGGTTCCCAGGACTTGACTCAGGTACGGTGTATCCAGGACACCTGATGGAGTTGACAAGACCACAGCTGGTCTTCCTCCAGTTCGCCCTCCAAATAATACAGGGAGTGAAACTCCTAACCTGCCAGATGCCTTCACGTTCTCTAAAATGCCTAAAATCAAAAATGATTTTAGGAACAATGGAAGTTAAGAGTAGGAAAAATTTATTGAGAGAAAGTTTCTGTCTGAGGGACAGAAGGGGGCCCTGAATGTCGATTGCTCACCCAGTTCTCTTTTTGATTTCTCTACCTCTAGCATTTTCCTTTTTCATGCCTCCTCCCAGCTGTCAAATTAATCTTCCTGAAGTGCCTCTCTGATCGCATTGCCCTAGTGAACGCTGGCAGCGTTCAAAGTTACAATGATGGGAACGTGCTTCTGCTATAATATTCAGTGAAAAAAAGCAGGAGTCCAAATTATGTAAACAAGATCACAGCTTCACGAAAGCAAAACAAAAAGCCCTGAGTAGGTTTTTAAAAAAGGAAAGAAAAAAAAGGCAAATGGAATACAAGGAACCGTGAAGTGTTAATACTGGTTGTCTGAGTGATAAGTGGTTCTTGTGCTTTTCTGTGATTTTGAAATTTTCTGTAATGAATGCACATTTTATAATTTGAGGAGCTAATATCCTTTATTTTTCTATCAGGAACCGAACTCAGGACTTGGCACTTGCCAGGCAGGCGCTGTTACACTGAGCTGTATCCCCAGCCTGAAAACCGAATGTGCTTTCATGTTTTGAAAATGTAGCCACCAGCATGCCTCTGGGTCTCCTGCCCATCCCGTACCCTGGCACAGAGCTGGTACCAGGTGCTCTAGCCCTGCCCTGCCCTGCCTTCACTTCAGGGTTCCACCCCAGCCCGTGGGCTGCCTGGCAATCCTGTGCAGCCCTGGACCCTGCTCTGTCACCCCTGTGTTCTGGGGTCCTGCTGCCCTCTGCCTCCCTCTCCATGACGCTCTTGCTTGCAGCCTTTCTCAGCCCTGGTGGGGTCCTCTTCTGGTTTGACTCTCCCCATTTGCCTTGCCCTACCTGACTTTGTACATATTTTAATTCTCATCTCTGCCAATAGAAGAGATGTGTCTTCAGCCTTCCATGCTCAAAGTAAAAAAAGCAGATGATTT
>PVKA01013404.1:17404-55181 GCA_004027165.1 Ctenomys sociabilis | reverse complement strand
ATTTTGTAGGGCCAGGGGAATCCAATCAAAACAAGCTCTTTTTCCACACAAATAAAACCTATCCAATAGCAATGGCTGATTATGCTGGGTAGGGTTTTTGTAATGATATGACATGGACTGTGGGGGGCCTCTAAGCCCCGCCATCCACAGGGGGCTCTGGGAATAGGACTGATGATTATTTAATTTTCTGGGACTGGTGTGTAGACAGTTGCCCCAAATTAGGCCATCTGCTAGGCGTGTGGCATACTTATTCTTCCAACACATCCCGGCGATTCTGGGGCCAGGATAAGAGTTGTTGTTGTTCATAGTTGTTTTTACTGGATACCACATGTTCCTAATACCAATAACCATTGCTCGGGTGGCATTGCCAAAAAAGTCACCTGAAGTGATATTAGGCAATAGGAGGCAGCCATCAGCGGTGTACGCTGAATCAGCTGAACTAAGGGAAGCATTTTTGACAAAGCATAGGGAGGACGCTAAATCAAAGGACCCTCTTACTGGTGCTTCTTCTATGGCCATTAACTGGGCCGCTGTGCCTGTTTTCCAATCTCTGGCATAAACCATAGGGAACACCGGGCTATCCTTGCTAACTGCCATTAGCACCGGGGGACTACTCACCCATGTCCTAGTTGATTCCGCCAGCGATTTGATCACCTTAAAATCTAAAGGCTCTTGGTAACGATTACCTTGAGCATCTTGAAAGACAGGAAGGGCCACGGGGAACTCCGCCTCCAGTGCCTGCCACATTTCCGGATTACGGACATTCCCGGGGGCAGTCCCCCCCCTTTTTTTTTCAAAACATTCCTTTATTTATTCCAGTGTCTCGCTACACATCACGGACTCTTTATTCGCGGGGGTGGGGGGTAAGCTCAGCTGGCCCTGCGGGGAGGGGCTGGCATGGCATGTGGTGCTGGGGCTCGAACCGCGGTCCCTGGGAGGCGCTCTAGACCACTGAGCTATCTTGCCAGCCCGCCAAGCATCCCCGGATCAACAGCCAAATCGGTCTCACTCCAGCCCTTAGTGTCCCTTGTTCATGAGCTAAATCTAAATCTCTTCCTAGTTTGTCCCAGGACGGTAACGTGAGACTTCCGGACACCACGAACCAGGGAGCTACAATATCACACTCTTCAAGAAATTTCTCCAAGGTTCTTTTGCTCAACTTGAGCTTTTTTGCATACAGCAGCTCCTTTAGAGCCTAAAAAATTGGGCGCGAGGACGAGGCACCCATTGTTCTATTTTGCTTTCACTTTTAGTCCGCTCATCAGCGAACTCTTGCTCCCTCTTCATTTACAGAGAGAACGCCCTTACCGGGTTTTCCGTCACTCTAGGTGACTCCCACGTCCCCCTTTAGCCTTGGGACCGTGGGCTGTTACCCGCTCGAAGCGGACCCCTGCTTACAGCGGGGCTTACTGGTACCACTTGCGCAGAGCTTCAACCAGTCACGGGACTGCAGTTCCCGGGTTTCGGCACCACTTGTCGCGCGCATCCTCGCCTGCAAGGAAGACGCGACCACTGGTTGTCTCTGCAATGCTTTATTCTTCTATGGATTGCCTTCTCCTCCTGCTCCTCTGCTCCTCTGCTCCTCTGCTCCTCTGCTCCTCTGCTCCTCCGCTCCCCCGCTCCTCCGCTCCTCCTCTGCTCCCGCTCCTCCGCTCCTGACCCGGGCAAGCCCGCCCCAAGCTATATACCACAAGGCGTCCAACCCTGGAGTGACACGTGGGCGCAGCCAATTGGTCCAGATATGCGGAAGGGCGCTACAGCCTTTGCCTTAGCCATATAAGGAGTTGTTTACTACAGAGAGCACTCACCCAGCGGGGGGAGGAAGGCGGAAGCCAGGGCTGTCTTTCAGGCGGCTGGCTATTCGCAGCTCTCTACAGTTCATGAACAAACATGTATTTGCACGGGAAACACTTGAAAGAATTAACAACTGGGACCTCCTCTTATTGAGACGTTTTGCACATCAAGAGAAATTACCAACAAAATGAAAAGACATCCCACAAATTTTGAAAAAATCCTCACTCATAAGAATTCAGACAAGGGTCTGCTCTCTAAAATTTATGAAGAATTAAAATAATATCATGGCCCCTAAATTTAAAGACCCAATCCAGAAATGGGCATCCGAGATGAACACACTCTTCTCAGAGGATGAAATTAAGTAAGCAAATAAATATATGAAAAAAGGCTCCACATCATTAGTCATCCATGAAATGCAAATTAAAACAGCACTGAGACACCATCTCACCCCAGAAAGAATGGCTATCATAAAGAAATAAACCAACAACAAATGTTGAGGAAGTTGTGGGGAAAAGGGAACCTTCTCCACTGCTGGTGGGAATATAGACTGGTGCCACCATTATGGAAATCAGTGTGGAGACTCCTTAAGAAAATAGGACTGGAAATCCCATTTCAGCCAGCTATACCCCTACTGGGAATTTTCCTGGGGAACTGAAAGCATCATATCATGAGGATATATGTGTACCTATGTTCATAGCAGCACAATTTGCCATAGCCAAATCTTGGAAACAACCAAGATTACTATCACATGAGGAATTGTTGGTATTTTTATAAAATGGAGTATTACTCAGCTATAAAGAATGATAAACTTGAAGCCTTCACATTTAAGTGGATGCCATTTGAAGACATACTTATACGCAAAATAAACCAGACCCACATGAGCAAATGTCGTATAGTCTCCCTAGCATAACTCAAAAGAAGAATTGCAAATAGAAAAGAATAGCAAATAACGCAATTAAAGGGAAAGTGAGAACTTGAGGATTGGACCATGAGGAGAGGGCAAGGAGAAACGTTGAGAAACATGACGGAGGCAAGACCATTCACTTATACGCACTAGATGGGTAAGACAATGATCCTGAGAAACATCAGGAGATTTTTGAAGCTAGCAGTTATGTGGTAAGATTCTCACCCCAACTAACTATATATTCTGATACCTGTGAACCAAGAAACTACACTGAATTTAACAAAGTGTAATAGAAGGGTCACACTCTAAAGCTCTGCCATTCTGGTCTTCTAAATATGTTCTTCTTATCATGACATACCAGCTATTACTACACTGCCCTTTTTTAAAAGGTAGTAAATGAAAAATAAGACAAAAAAATCTCACAAGCCAGTCATGCTGCAATGATACTATGGATGGGTTTCTAAATATCTATGTAAATATATGTAAATGTTCATTCCTATTTATTTTTTTTTTCATCTTCATATTCTAAGTATGGACTTAGAGTTTAGTATCTCAATACTTGATGGAAAATACATGTTCCATGTTATGCCTATGATGTCTGATATTTAGACTAATAGTGTGCATAAACTGAACTGTATATGTTGCAGGGTAATAATAAACTTCTCTTCTGGAGGGTTAACAACCTAAGTTTGCAGATTAAAAATTGGAGAAAAAGAAAGGCTGCAAGGTCAGCCAATATTTTGGCCCTAGCCTTTCAAGGTCAGTGAATACTCAGGACATAGGAGAACCTGTACTGTAACATCATGGAACTCAGTAGTGCCCCAAATTTTCTGATTAAGGAGATTATGGGGCCACAGAGGAATGTGATCAATGATGTATAGTGTGCCTAAGGAGAGTCTCATAGAGAGAAAACTTTCTCTCAGGCTCTCACAGAAAGCAAATTGGTCAAGCAATGGCAGTGACTCATCCACAAGACTGACACTGACAAGGGATCTACAAAGAGTGGTACAGTGTTACAGGATAAACACTGAGGGTTCCTGACTGACCTTATCTGATACAAAAGTTACATTTTTTGTTATATAGGTCTTACTTTAACTTGGTCTTAACCATCCAGCAGAAAAGTATAAAAATGGAGGTATATAAAATAAAGTTATATTAATATAATGAGCTGTGAATGGCTCAAGTCAACAACTTCTGTGGATAACCTTCTTCTATTGTGGACTGCTGATCTGTGTTGGATTGTTTTATTTAAAATATATATATATATATATATATATATAATTAGCCATCCATGTTGTGAAAATCTGTAACATATTTATACAATGGTATGTTACCCTGTTTATGTCATTTGTTCTCTTTGTTTGTGCTTCTATTTTTCACTCTCCAAGTTAAAATACAAATAAATATATTTAAAAAAGAATCCAGAAACAGCCCAAACCTGTGTAGAAAATGGATATTATATATGTTAGAAGTATTTTTAAAATCACTTGTAGAGTGAATTATTCTCTACAGTGATGCTGGAATAAATGACTGCAAATATGGAAAAATATTGAATTTGCTGGTAGAAATAATTTTTTCTTTCCCAATATTCATTCTTCTGCTTTAAAAAAAATATCTCAGCATAGCTCCACTGTAACACTGGATTAAAGCCATTCTGAAGACGCTGTGGCTACATGGGAGCAAGCATGCTAGTGGTGAGGGACAGCCATAGGCCATGGGTGCGAGTTGGCCATCTTCAGCGGCCTGCCGTTGGCTGAAGGGCTGCAGAAGCCAGCCCTAGTTTGCAGAAGTCACTGACTATTATTGGTGTTGTACAGCTCTTTGAGAGTCTAGCCTGAGCTGGGCTTCTGTGCCGAATAGTCCTAATGTAGGACTAGAAGCGAGAAGGGAGTACATTCTTGCTAGAACTCAGTCATTCAGCATCACGTGCCTATGAGGAAGACTGTGAAAAATAAACTGTGGACAGTTGCCAATCACTCCTTTAGAAGGAAAGCAGGAACCCTCTATTTCCCCATTTTTCACTGGGTGGTCTGTGGGTGCAATAACAGAAACTGGAGCAGTCATTTTAGGCCATGAGATTAAAGCTTCATTATGATGCGAGATGATGAAAGAAGCCTTTCTTCTACCTAAGCCTTCCTGAGTCAGAATCTCTCTGTTATAGCAGCCAAGTGTCTGTCTGTCTCTGTTATTAAAAATAAAAATCAAGATGAATTAAATATCTAGCAAAACCAAACATACAAACATCTAAACTATCAGAAGAAAAATAGAAAACCAACTTTGTAACCTCTATAAGATAATGATTTATTATTTTAGAAGAAATTGATAAATATTTTTAGATTTAAATCCTCTCTTTACCAAAATTACCAACATGAAATAGTAACTAATACATGGTGAGAGTTTAGTCTTTTCAAGTAACTACTATAAATTATTTTCAATAGTAGCATACATATTTATTATGAAAATAATGCTTAGAGTCTATGCTATTTCTCTCTTTGCTTTGCCAAAGAAGAAATGGAGGCACAAAGGTCATTTTCCCAAGGTCATAGTCTCCTAAGTAATGGAAGGTATAGGTTTGAACCTTGGTGGTCAAGTGTGGAGGGCTGAACATCTGCCCACCATGCTATGGTGTCCTTTGTTGATTTCTAAATGGTTTATAAAGACAGGAGACAGGCAGAAAGAGGACATTTTGAATCTACATAGCAGATAAGTGTTTTGTATCCAAAATAAGTAAAGAATGTGTACAGACACATAATGAGAAATAAAACAGATAATGCAGCAGACAGGTGAACAAAAATACATGCAAGCAATCCAGGGAAGAGAAATTCCAAATAGCTCAAACAATGTTTAAAAAGGAATCATGTTTACAAAATCTCCCAGAAAATACAAGAGGAGGAAACACTTCTTAACTCATTTTAAGAAGCACACTGATAGGAAAAGCAGAAAAAACAAGCCATCACTTCTCGGCCTTTGGGTGAAGATCAAGTACAGAAAAAGAAAGCCCTCAAAATAAAAAGAAACACCAACATCTCTCATGAACTTAACACAAAAAACATCTACAAAATGATAATAAATGAATCTACAATACATAAAATCATTATACACTATGACCAACTGAGGTTTATTCAAGTCTGAAATCTTGAAATCATTAGAATTCATGAGAATCAATTAATCTGATCATGGGCCAGGGAGATGGCTCAGTAGAATAAATGCTTCCCTGGAAAGTGCAATGGCCTGAGTTCAATCCCTGGTTCCACACAAAAAAATTGTGATCACCATACAGTAGACTAAAAATTATATGATCAGATTAATTGATTCAGTAAAAGCATTTTGTAACACTCTAAAACCTGTCCAAGAGAAAAAACTATTAGCAGATTAGAAACTGAAGAGCTTCTTCAGCTTGATAAAGAGCAGTTTTTGTAGACAAAAAAAAACCAAAAAACAAAAAAAACTGATTGCTGATGTTGTCCTTAATAGTGATAGACTGTGTGGTTTCCCTGTAAGACTGAGCAAGGCCAGGATGTTTACTCTTTCTACTGTTACTCGACAAATTGCTGGAAATTCTAGGCTGTGCTGTTGTCTAGAAGGCAATCAAAGGAAATCCTAGAATAAATGAGTCTAGTAACATTGCAGGCTACAAGAGTAACACACAAACTTCAAATACTTTTCTATACCAATGAGCTTGTGTAAACCAAAACTGAGCATACAATACTATTACTGTAAGAGAATGAAACATATAACTTGAACAAAACTTGAATCGGCTCTATATCCTGAAAATTACTAAATAGGAATGCAAAGGAGAGACCTAAGTAAACATAGATTGGAAGATTCATGATTGAATCTTGGATTTGAAAATTCAATATAATAGCAGTGTTAGTGCTCCTTAAATTCAAATTAAATTAAAAATTTCTTTTTAATCATAATGTTGAATGTTGCAGAGTGGAGAGAGTGAGGAGGCTGTGTCTGGCTCCCGCTCTCACAGCCATTGCAGTACATTGAGCTCCATAGAAACAGCGCCGGGGCAAGTGAGAGCCGGACGGGCACTGGGCGACTCTGGACCTCGCTGAGGAAAACAAGTAAACATGGGCAAAGGAGATCCTGAGAAGCCAAGAGGCAAGATGTCATCATATGCATTCTTTGTGCAAACTTGCTGAGAGGAGCACAAGAAGAACCCAGATACTTCCATTAACTTCTCAGAGTTTTCTAAGAAGTGTTCAGAGAGGTGGAAGACCATGTCTGCTAAAGAGAAAGGAAAATTTGAAGATATGGCAAAAGCAGACAAGGCTCGTTATGAAAGAGAAATGAAAACTTATATTCCACCTAAAGGAGAAACAAAAAAGAAGTTCAAGGATCCCAATGCGCCCAAGAGGCCTCCTTCAGCTTTCTTCTTGTTCTGTTCTGAGCATCGCCCAAAAATCAAAGGAGAACATCCTGGCCTCTCCATTGGTGATGTTGCAGAGAAACTTGGAGAAATGTGGAATAACACTGCAGCAGATGACGAGCAGCTGTGCGAGGAGAAGGCTGCAGAGCTGCAGGAGAAGTATGGAAAGGACATCGCTGCCTACCAAGCTAAAGGAAAACCCGATGCAGCAAAAAAGGAGTCGTCAAGGCTGAAAAAAGCAAGAAAAAGAAGGAAGAGGAGGAGGAAGAGGAGGAGGAGGAGGAGGAAGAGGAGGATGAAGAGGAGGAGGAGGATGAAGAAGAGGATGATGATGAATAAGTTGGTTCTTGCGCAGTTTTTTTTTTTCTTGTCTATAAAGCATTTAACCTCCCTGTACACAACTCACTCCTTTTGAAGAAAAAAAAATTGAAATGTAAGGCTGTGTAAGATTTGTTTTTAAACTGTACAGTGTCTTTTTTTTTGTACAGTTAACACACTAGCGAATGTGTCTTTAGATAGCCCTGTCCTGGTGGTATTTTCAGTAGCCACTAACCTTGCCTGGCAGAGTATGGGGCTTGTAAATTGGCATGGAAATTTGAAGCAGGTTCTTGTTGGTGCACGGCACAAATTAGTTGTATATGGGGATGGTAGTTTTTCATCTTCAGTTGTCTCTGATGCAGCTTATACGAAATAATTGTTGTTCTGTTAACTGAATACCACTCTGTAATTGCAAAAAAAAGTTGCAACTGTTTTCTTGACATTCTGAATGCTTCTAAGTAAATATAATTTAAAAAAAAAATCATAAAGTTAGCCACAGTTTCTGTAGACATTGGCAGGTTTATTCTAAACATTACCTAAAAACCCCACAAGAATTAAAGTAACTAAGGTACTTCCCCCACAGCAACCACTGAAGAACAGTAGCTGTGGCCCTGTTGTTCCGTAGCTGTGGGCCTCAACAAGGGCCACAAGGCGACTAAGAATGTGAGCCAACTGAGGCACAGCTGCTGTGGCGGAAGCCTGACCGAACAAACGAGCACAGCCTCTGTCACTGCCAGTCCTACGGAGAACCCGCTGCTACTAGGACTGCTGGACTACACTGGGATACTGTGCTGAATTCACGCACCTACGATATTAATGACAATGGAATACCCATCTCTGACAAAACTAAACAAAAAGGGAATGCAAATGAAGGACCGTTCTGTATCTATTTATACAAAATAGGACAGATAAACAGCTACTTTCTCTTAATTCAGTGAATAGAGTTGTACTAATAGTGTCTGTGGACAGGGTATCATGTCTGCATCTTGTACTATAAATAACCACTAAGAAGTCAACAATATGCAATGTATTAATTATTGAAGCTGTCCTACTAATCAGTTTATTTATTTATTTTTATGTCTTTTTTGACACAGGGTCTCACTGTGCAGTTCAGGATGGCCTTAAGCTCACTTTGTAGCTCAAGCTGGTCTTGAATATACAACAATCCTCCTGCTTCAGCCTCCCAAGTGCTAGGATTATAGGCATGCACCACCACACCTAGCCCTACTAATCAGTTTTGAAACTGTCTTGTTGCTATTTGATTCCCAATAAAATTATTGAAAAAAAAAAAAACCCACCAAGCTCCTGCGGGACATGATCAGGGAGGTGTGCAGCTTCACCCCTATGAGCGGCACACTATGGAGCTGCTCAAGGTCTCCAAGGACAAACCCACCCTCAAGTTCATCAAGCAAAGGCAGTACTGTTGTCCAGAAGGAAAGCACACTGATCGGAAAGGCAAAGCTATCACTTCGTGGCCTTCTGGCTAAGATCAAAAGGGACACATCTGCACCAAGGGGAAGCGTGAGGAGCTGAGCCATGTGCTGGCCGCCATGAGGGAGGCAGCTGCCAAGGACTGAGCCCCTCTGGAATAAAGCTTTGCAGAAAAAAAAAATAAAGCAACTGAAGTAGTTTACTGCTTCAAAAAAGTAAAGAAATCACTGTATTTGACATAAGATTTACTACATACTTGTGTTAATCAAAATAGTGTACAAGTGATGGATTAACACAAATAAATGGAAAAGTACAGTAGGGAACTTGGAAAAAGACCCACACAAATAAGAGCAAATAATTTTTAACAAAGGTGCAAAAAATAATTTAGTGAGCTGCCCAAGAACAAAAACAAGAACCTTGACCTCAAAATTAACTCAAAATAAATCACTGACTTAAATGTGAAACATAAAACTACAAAATTTTTAGAAAATTTTACAGGCGAAAATGTTTTAGGAATTTCAGACTTAGACTTCATAGCAAATCCTAAAGCCCTCAGTAGTTTTCTTCATGTCAAGTGGCCCATTCTCTTGACATGGATGTTCACATTCTCTTCTTAACAGGTAAGCCTGGAAGCAACCTGGATGCCCTTCACTGGTTAAAGGGTTATGCAGCATCGATTCCATAAAGTATCATTCAGTCATGAGAAAACAGTGAACTATCAGCACACACAACTTGGAGGGATCTTAAGAAGATTCTGTTGGGTGGGAAAAAAATCCAGTCTCAAAGCTTATCTATTGTACGATTGTATTTATATGACATTGTTAAGATAAAAAAATTAAGAGCCAGAGAATATAATGGAGGTTCCCAAAGGTGAGGGGAGGGAAGGTGGAGAGAGTGGGCACAAGACGCAGCACAGAAACCCTTGAGATGGGGTTGCTCTGTATTTTCTATGGAGGTCACACAAATCCACAGTTGATAAAACTGAACAGAATGGCTACACACACACACAGCTAGGCCAAATGAGTGCATGAAAAGCAGGTAAAATAAGGTCGTTGGGCTGTGTCAGTATAACCTGCTTCCTAGTTGTGATATTGTGCAGTAACTACAAGAGAGGTTTTCATTGGGGATTATGGATGAAACCTATGAGATTTCTCTGAATTCTTTCTTTATCTTTGTATTTTAAGGAAGGGTCTACAGGGTGTACAAGGTCTCACTACTAGATCGGACTTGTAGTGATCCAGTGTTTACGGCCTCCCAAGAGCTGCGATTACAGGCGTGAGCCACCACACCGCCTCAATTGCCACCTCGGTGCGCCCCAGGAGCCGGGCCAGCACGGCAGGCCTGGGAATCAGATCCCTGGCCCCTGCACCTGCTTGGAGGCACTTTAATCCACTGAGCTATTTGGCCAGCCCTCTCTGAATCATTGCTTAAAACTGCATGTGTACATATAGTTTTCTGAAAATGTAAAATCTTCCAAATATTATTCAGAAGAAACAGGTTGTGAAGAACTTTTAGAAATACCTTATTACTTTTATTTATATGCTTTTTCATGTGAATAGGAGTGATCTACAATCGATACCAAAATCTCAAGGAGCTATTTCAGTAAGTGAAAAACAAAAAGCCTAAATTGATATGAAAAAATGAAAAAGGAATATATGGCTAAAATATGTATGATTTACCATGTTGTCAGAACAATAAAAATTAAAATTTTGGACTCTAGATAATAATGCACACATGCAGGAACTTCCCCTGATGGTATAATTTAGTTTGATCACTATTATATACAGAAAAGTGTGCTTTAGGGAAACTTTCACATACGTGCGCAATGAGTGTAAGATTGTACGATTTAAGCCAGGCATGGTGGTGCAGGCCTGTAATCCCAGCACTTGGGAGGCTGAGGCAGGAGGATTGTTGTGAGTTTGAGACCAGCCTGAGCTACAAAGTGAGCTTAAGGCCAACCTGAACTGCACAGTGAGACCCTGCCTCAAAAAAACAGAAAAAAAAAAAAAAAAGATTGTACGATTGCTCTAATGAGCACTGTTTTTCTGCAGAATAGTTTCTTGCTCTTCCTGTACTTCTCCCACCAATTACTAAAAGTGGCAGATGGTAAGGTGCTGGGCCACTCCTGCCCAACACAGGCTCTCTGCTGCGAAGTCTTCGTTTTGAGGCTTTCTTGCAGCTACCTGCACTATCCCTGCCAAATCCTGCTTCCCTCTCCCTCTTCTTCCAGGGTCATCTGTGTCTCTCCCAGCCCACTGGAGAATGCTGTGGCAAGCCTCTTCAGTCATCAGGAACACAGGGCAGAGTGTTGGGAGTGACAGCACCTATGTCCCTAGGCAGGGGAGGTCACAAGGTTCAGCACATTTCTAATAAGGACAATTACTATTCCAGAGAGTCCAGGACACTAATGCTACACCCAGAGAGAGGACAAGATCCTGAATCAGAAGTGTGACAATATAGGTGATGAGGGGAGGGATTGGGGTAGAGACCGCAGAATCCAGCAAAGAATGGAGTGTGTGGAAAGCAAAAAGTACTGGTGGCTCTGATGCCCCACTTTGCTGGGCCAGGAGGTGAGTGCACCCTGGAAAGAGGCAGAGGAGGCACTGGAGGCTGGGGAGAAGTGTGTGTGTGGGGGTGAGTGACATTTAAGTAGCCAGGAAGTGTGAGAAACAGGGTAGACCCAAGGAGGAGATCTGACCCAGGGAGAGAACTCTAGGAAATGCTGACATTTAAGAAGGCCTGGCGAGTAGAAGGAAAGATATGATTTCAGAAGGAATGTTGTAGAAAGAGCTCCAGCCCCCCTGCCTCTTTCACAGGGGCAGCAGCTGGTGTTTCGGAGGCTGCCTTCTACTTCTTTCGAAAGGAGCCCCCAGAGGGAAGCGCCCACTGTGAACCCTGCATCTGCTGAAGACCACCCCACAAGGAGCTTCTCTTTTAATGCTTAAAAAGCAGTTCTATCCTCTTTGAACCTCTTTGGCAGTTTGGGAGGGTAGAAATCTTTATTCCCATTGAATAGTCATGGGAAGTTGACTTGAGAAATTGTGAGGTGAGCCATAGACGGCCTAGGATCAAACTGGGTCATTCTCTTACTCCAGAGGTCTGTGCAGAGCTGAGCCAATAGGTTGAGTGCTTCTCTGTGGATCATTTTCAGGCCTCTTCAGCTTCCAAGGAGCTCCCCGTTCTGACTACAATAAGCACCATGATAGAGCAGGCACACACATGTACACACACACACACACACACACACACCTTGTATTGCTTTCTAATGCAATTAAATCTGTAAGCAGGAAGCAGGAGCAGGCACATTTCTAATAACCATTTAATTTAGTTCTGTTTAGGGAAACAAATGAGTCTTTTTCATGCATAACCCTTCGCAATGTTCTATCTCTGTACAGTAAATTGTATTGACCAACTTGTGCTATTGCTGCTTCTATCATCAGAATTGGTGTTTTGAAAGGTCAATGATAGATGTGAACCCTTGTGGTTCATATCTGATGTCCACAGGCAAATCCTGCTCTTTTCCACCTGAACTCATTGGGGTAAGGACTCAGATGCAACTCTTTGGGAGGACACACTTTCACTATGTCTCCACTTTCAGGGAATAATGAGTACATTTCTGGAGTCCTTAGTGAGATGTGAGGCTGAGGGGCATGTGCCTAAGGAAGGGGACCTGGCCGTCTCACCCTAGGATGAGATGACAGTGGGCGCCTCATGACCATGCTCTCCAGACAGGTATAGTGATTTTCAGTCAATTTGCTTGAAAGACTGTGCAATCCACAGTCCAGGTGCTCGTTAGGTACAGTCTCTCACAATCTCCTTGGCCTTACATTCAGCCTCGTTATCATTTGTTGCTGAGGTCAGAGGGGTTTCTAAAAGAGCAGGCATCTAATCTGTAACACCAGGGAGATTTTTGCCTATCCAGTCTCTCCTCTTTTTGGTAAGAGTCTTAACTTTTTTTTTCTGAGGCAATAGGGAGAGAGAAAATTTTATATGGCCTTGTTGGAGCTATGAGTCAAAATGCCCCACTCTTCCTCCACTGGAACCAGGCCAATCACATGCTTTTTGCCTGGAATTCGAATCCTGACAACACAGGTAAGGAAAAAAATTGGCACTGATTGGTCCCAGCCTTCTGAAAGGATCAGTGCTGACTACTGTCCAGAAAGCTACTCAGCCTCGGCTGGGGTCCGCCCTGCTGCTTCAGCATTTTCTCTCATCCTGCAGCTTCCTTGCAGCCTTCCAGTGAATTCTTTTATGTTGGAACTGGTTTCTGTTGCTTGTAATGCTGACAGATACAGAAAGTAGTGGCTGGAGATCGGCATTACTATTAACAGACCCTACGCTGTGCTTGGCCAAATTGACCAAGACACTGAGGACACTGAGAGTTTGTTATTCCTAGATATAAATTTGGAAATATTTTTTTGAATTTTTTATTTGGAAATGTCTTCCTTTTTCTTTCTGTTTTCTTTCTTTCTTTCTTTCTTTCTTTCTTTCTTTCTTTCTTTCTTTCTTTCTTTCTCTTCAGCACTGGGGATTTAAGGCAGAGTCTTCACTCTGGGTTACATGGCACTCCTTAAAAATTTTTAAGTGTATGTTTACTATATATAATTACACTTATCTTGAGGAATTAGTCCATGTAAATATCATATCTTGATCATCCCACTACACTGTCTTTTCTTCCCATGTAGATCTCCTGTAGCTTGTACATAGAAAGAACATAGAAGATCTAATAAGAGGGTAAAATGTGAGAGACAAAAATCTGGCTGGGGTTTTAAGAGAGTTGTACTGTCAGAGAAATATCTGTCCAGGCATGTAATGGCCTATTATTGCTCAAACCTGAAATTAATGTTCTGGACCCACTGGTGCTAACAGAAAGTTCAGAAAGCATTCATTTCCAAGCAGCAATTTTTATATTGCTCCAGTGTTGTGATGAAGTGGAAGACGAGAACTTCTCCCACACGGCAGGACCAAGAAAACCCTCTACTTTTAGGGCACAGATTCAGACTTCAGTAATGCTATGAATGGACATTGCATGTGTGTTTTCTCTTTTAAAATAGAATTTATTTTTTATAAAGAGCATTGAAACAAACATGTTTACTCTGTATCATTGTATATAGATCCAATAACTATTATGTACAATAGCACTGGACTTGAGGAGCTACTCTGGGACTAACCAGAAAGAAAGCACTCCATGCACTGCCAAATATCTGTGAATTTACTTTGACAGTGTGCTCACTGTGGGCTATGCCAGTGAGCACATAGAACCTTGCCATCAGAACATTTATATCTAGTAGGAAAGACAGAGAGTGAGCTACTGTATATGTGATATTTCATCAGGGAATAAGCGGTATGGCTAACAGTTAGACAGATTGCTCATGGAGGAACTAGGGAAAGTGCAGGATTGAGCTAGATGCATATTCTGGCTGAGGGAGAAGGAAGTCTTCAGAGCCGTACTGAGGCTAGAACATGCTTGATGAGTTCAAGGAAGAGCAAGGTGGGCCTGTGGGCAAAACACTGGGCACAGCACAGCACATAGGGAGCATGAGGTTAGAAAGGAGGGCTAGATTAGGCAGGATTATCATAGTGACAGCTATGCAGGATGCCATGGGAGGCAGGAGTGGGTTTTCAGTTCTCACTGCTGTTTGAGAAGAGACTTGGGGACAAGAGTAGAAATGTGAAAAAGTTGGAAGGCTATTGAAATAATACTTCTGAAAGGTGATGATGATTTGGACAAAGCTGAGAGCTGTTAAAATGGTAAGAATCATGGGTATATTTTGAAAGTTGAGAGGATTCGCGGATCTATCATTTTTGACTTGAAGTTTGTTACAATAATTGAACAGAACTTTGGATTATCTCCCTTTGGAAAGAGGATGGGTATGGTTTTATGTGGAACAGCAACATTATGTTAGGGAGGTATTTGTGATATTGCATGCCCAGAAAGAATTTGTGTGGACACTGGGCAGCTAAGGAGTGGACTATAATGGACATATTTATGTATTATACAAATATTTATATTTTAAAAAATCTATTCGTCATTCATTCCATATTCTTGTAGTCACAGAATACTTCAGTTTGAGGGCTGCTCTCAATTAATCTCCATTCGTATGTGATTCAAGCACAGTCAGTGTGCAAGACACAATTTTTGCTTAGGAAAAGGAATGCTATTCCAACATGCGGAATTCCATATTTCCCTGGGTATTTGCTAGAATTATTGCTAGGTCTAGAGTCATAGTTCCAGTCTGAGGTCACAGAGTTACATGACTTGCAGCGTTTCCTTTGCCACCACATGGTGAGAACCTGCCTGAGACTGGAGCCCACACAGAGGAAAGCAGAAAGAGGGGGAGATGATGTCCTTTGAGTTCCTGAATCCAGCTGCATCCCTGGGTTTCCTGTTTAGTAGAGGAAAATGTTTTATTTCTTTTTGTTCCTCATGAACTAATTTGGGCTGGGGTTCTATTTCTTGCAACACAGGCTAAGATGTGTTCCATATGCACAGGTATAGTGAGCTATTTCTGTACTGATTAATAAACAGCTGCCACCTCAAGCCTTCCGTGATCTCTACCTCTCTGCTCCAGTGGTCCAGTGCCTGCTCTGAGGCTTCCCTCTAGGTGTCTCCATAATCCAGTCACTAGAGGCGTAGTGCCCTGGACAGCAGGGTCCTCCAGAGGCCCATGTCAGCTGCATGGCTGGCCTTTGCTAACTGCTTGGGGCCATGTGCCAGGCAGGTGTTAAAGTTTTACATCACACACAATAGCATTCAAAGTAAGTCAGAGGGACAAAATTTTATCTCCCTTGTGAACCTTCTGCCCATTCTCCACTTCTTCCTTCCACAGTAGCTTGGTTGCATTGCCCAAACTGCTCACCCACTGGCATATTTCTTATATCAACTGAAATTTTTATTCACTTTCACTGGAATTTTTTCTTAAAATCACCCATAACTGAACTCCTACTACTTGCTTCACAGCTCAGCTCAGATGACCCAAGTTCAAGCCATAAACTTTGTGGCTGAGAGTAGCAGACAGTAATGACTTCTGTGCTCAGGGAGGAGCTATGCCGAGACATTTCTAAGGTTTCTTTCTTAGTTCTAAAATTGTGAAATACAACATACACGCAGAAAATGCTTTAGATGAATGGGTTTATAAGGGCCGGCCAAATAGCTCAGCAGAATCAAGTGCCTGCTTAGGCAGACACAGGGACCGGGCTTTGATCCCCAGCATGTTGTGCCAACCCTGCCCCCGGGGGCACACGGAGATGGCTACAGAGACTGGGCGTGGTGGTGCGCGCCTGTAATCCCAGTGCTTGGGGGGCTGAAAACAGGAGGATCGCTGCGAGTCCAGTCTGTGCAGTGAGACCCTGTAGACCCTGTACTAAACACATAAAAATAAATAAATAAATAAATAAATAAATAAATAAATAAATAAATAAATGTGTTTAGCTTAACACACAATTGTAAAGACAGTAGGAAACCACACAGTCATGCAGTTAGAACATTGTTAACGCGGGGTCACAAGCAACTTCTTTCCTTTATGGTACCTCTGCCCTGACTGCTGTACACATCCCTAACAGTACAGTTTAATTTTGCTTATGCTTGAACCTTCTTTAATCATGTGATAAAAATGGTTTTGGGTTGGGCTCCTTTTATTCAGTATTGTGACTGTAAGATTCATTTATAGGTGTGTATGAGGCTCTTTTTATTTTTATTATTCCATAAAATTACATTTCAAAAGATACCAAAATTTAACTGGAAAAGGGAATGAACTTATTCAAAAGGAAAGAGTTACTGAGTTGAGAAGGACAAGAGAGGGAGTGGGGAAAAGAGATTTATCTATCTATGGAAGCAGGTTGATTTGGACAACTGTACTGTGCATTTTTGCTGGTCTATGGAAAAGAGCAGATAATATTTAATTTGTTTCATCTCCATTTTTCAATTGATTGTACTTTTTATCTTCTTAATTTCTCACACACTTCTTTCTTCAAGTTTTACATGCATGTATCTGATAATATGAATAACTGCTTGGAAGACAGCACTATGTATTAAAATAAATATGGTGAAATTCATATTATTTTGTTAACTGAAATTCAGTATCACTTGTAATTTTTTGTTCTATTTCTAATCTGCACTTTTTAAAAAATAAAAATATAATAATATATAAAGAAGTCAAATACATGAACTCTTTCATCCTAACAAAAAGGAATTTGTAACATAAGGAGACAGTCATGATGTGATGTTCGTTCACTAATGTTTCTTTCTCTTTCTTTCTTCCTTTCTTTCTTTTTTTCTTTCTCTCTTTCTTTCTTTCTCTCTCTCTTTTTTTATTCTGTTAGGTGTACAACATAACCTGCTATTAATTTTTTTTGAAAAAATACAGGAATTTATTAAATTATTCTCCTGCGGATGGACACTAATTGTTTCTGACTCAGTCCATTGTGAACAATGGCCATGAGATGGTTTCCCACATTCTTACATCCATTGGGCATGGGTTTCCCTAGACTTTGTACCTAAGAACAGAACCCTTCAGTCATGAGTTTAGCAGTGTCAACTCTTCTATGTACAGGTAAGCTACTTTCCAAAATAGTTTTGCTAAATTACACTCTCTCCAGGAGTGTGATTTATACAAGTTCTTGCACTTTCTGTCTTTGCCATTTTTTTTAGGCAGTGTCTCACCAACGCAGTTCAGGTAGACTTTGAACTCGCTTTATGGTCCAGCCTGGCTTTGAACTTGTGGCAATTCTCCTGCATCAATTTCCTGAGTGCTGGGGTGACAGGTGTGCAGCACTATTGCCTGGCATCTTGTTACATTTTATACTCCATAAAGTTTTTGAAGATCTGGTAGATGAATGGCGGTATTTCACTGTGGTTTAAATTTGCATATTTCCCTGGTTACTAATCATATTATGTATCCTTTTATATGTTTATTAGTTATTCAGATTTATGCTTTTATGAGGTACCTCTTCAAGTCTCTAGCCATGTTTTCTATTGTGTTGTTGATTTTATATTGATTTGTAGAAATTAATAAAAAACACTTTGACTATTAGACTTTTTTGAATATAAATGTTTGTTTTATTTTTTTAATACTTGGAATCCAACCCAGGGCTTTTTGTCTGTTAGGCAAGCACTCTATCGCTGAATTTTACTTTCTGCCCTAAATGTGTTTCAAATACTTTCTTATGTCTTATAACTTGCTAGTTTACTTTTAATGATATATTTTAATGAATTGTTGTTCTATATTTTAATGTCAAATTTATCATCTTTTCTTTATTCTACCGTTATATAGACATTTTCCTCTATTATCATCTAAAAGCTTTATAGTTTTGCCTTTCACATTTAGATGTACCTGGAATAAATTAATTTTTGAGTATGCTTTTGAGTAGGAGTGGCCAGCTTTCCTACTGCTGGAAAAAACATCTGACACCTGCAACTTAGAGGAGGGGAGTTTTAATCTGCCTCAGCGTCTGAGGCCCAGTCCGTTGGAGCTGGCTCTAAGACATTGTGACAAAAGGTTGTGTTAGGGCAGTGTTTATCAGTTTGTGAAGGTCAGAAAGCACAGATGATCGGAAAATATGCCAGGGAAGAAAGGCCAGGAGCCGCACATAGTACCCACAGTCATACCTCCATCACCCATGCCCTCCTGTCACTAGAGGTGCGCTTTCCTGATTCCCTGGGCTGTCGTCAAGATGATCAAGTTAGCAATTCAGCTTGTCTGCCAGAGAGTCTAATTTTCCTTTTTGGAAAACAGTTGTTTCAATACTCTTTCTATAAAGATGATCTTACCTCACTGTACTGCTACCTCATATTTATTATATATTAAGTATCCCTATATATGCTTGAGTCTACTTCTTTCTGTTATTGCACCTCAGATTGTATTGTGGTCTGAAAATATACACTATATGTTTTAATCCATTCAAAACTGTTTGAATCTAATTTTATGGATAAGGGAATGGACTGTTTTTATAAATGTTCCTTAAGTACACTAAAATGTATTTTGCAGGTGGTTAATATTTACACAGTATATCTTTTTCTATTTTTTTCATTTTTATATTTTTTTTGGTTTTGGTTTTGGGTGACTCTTTCCATCAAATCATAATATTTTGAATTTAAAAATTCTTTCTGACAGTGGAATCATTTTTTAATTCAAAGCTTTTGCAATGAACTACATGCTTGTTCTTTTTATTTTTTATTTTGAGACAGGGTCTTGCTAAATTGCTACATTTCTGCGGCTATCCTAGAACTTGTGATCCTTCTGCCTCAGCTACTCAGACTGCTGGATTATAGGTGTGTACTACTATGCCCGGCTTCCGCCTGATATCATTTTTTTGAGCACTATATACATTCACAATTTTTTTTTGGCAGAACCAGGGATTGAACTCAGACCCTTGCACTTGCCAAGGAAGTGCTTATTCTACTGAGCCATCTCCCTGGCCCCTAACCATGTTCCCGGACCCTTCACATTTTATACATTTATTGGTATATTTGTGTTCAAATATGTTGCATTATGGAACTATAATATCTCTTCTACTTCTTCCTCTTGTTCTGTATTTCTTTTTTATCCCCTTTCTTAAGTTTTACTCTTTTGCTTGACTGATTGTCTAAGCATCAGCTCCAGCTCCACATCTCATGTCTGCTTTGTTAGTGGCAACCCTAGTAACTAAGTCATGCATTTCTCACAAGGTCTAACAATAAAAAAACGAATTTCCTTTACTGTAAGAAGAAAACTTTATGACCCTTACTTTGCTGGGATCTCCCAACTTAGCTGTTATTGTTGTTCAGTGCTTATCCAGCACTATTAATATTTTCAGTGGGAGGAGAGATTTAAATAATCTACTCTGGAAAACTTGGCATTGTTTACTTATTTAAAAACTTGAGCACTTTAGATCTAGATTGAGGATCTGTCTTATTTTGCATCTCAAGCATTTAGGAAAGTGACTTTTTGTTTTAAAGTTTGCTTTAGCACATCAAGCAGTGCTTTTCCTTACCTTAGGCATTGGCTTGATGTCCCCAGTCTTCCTTGCTATCTGTGCAGTGTTTATGGAGACACATACGATAAAGAACATTCCTGTGTCAGATATTCACCCTGGTCAACACCATTGTTTCATGGGTGCTGTCACAGTTAAAGTGTAGTCATGTGTTTTGTGCCAGAGAAAAGTGCCACGGTCTGTGGGTGAGCTACCCAAGAGCTTTGGCTTTCTATTTGCCCTTCACACCCTGCTCCCCTGGAAATATAGTTCCTGCTTTATAAATTAGATGGCATAAACTTTGGAATTGGAGCCAGTGAAATTTTCAAGACATAATCTTGCATTTGTTTTAGGAACTTTTCTAAAAGCTCTGAGTAACCTAAGATGTGCTGTGTCCTTTGTAAAGTAGTTCCCATTATAATCTGGGATATCTGTGTAGACAAAGTTGTGGGCAGCGTTTATTTCTTAGGCTTCTGCAACTATTTCCCACCAATTATGTGGCTTCCAAAAAGCAGAAGTTCATACTCCTACCGTTTTGGAGGTTAGGAGTCTAAGACCAAGGTATCCACTTGGGCTGTGCAGTTTCTGAAGGCCCTGGGCTGAGGGTGGGTGGGGGGGCTCTTGCCTTCCATGCCTTCTGGGCACTCCTTGGCTTGCAGCTACATCTGTCTTCCCACAGCTGTTCTTCTTCTTTCTTTCTCCCTCCATCCCTCCCCTTTCCCCTTCTCCTTCTCTGTGTTTCTGCATCTTCTCATGCTATTTTCCCCTATGCAAATTTTGTTATTATGTTAGGGACCGCCCTAAGCTAGACCTCATCTTAATTTGATTGTGCCTGCAATTGCCCTATTTTCAAAGTCACATTGACAGTTACTATGGGCTGAAGCATCAATATACATTTTAGGGGGATACAATTCAACCCATGTCATGGGGCAAAAAATGTGATTAGAATACATTTGAGAATGATACCATTTCCTTGGTATGTCAAGTTTGATGATTTGGTTCATTTAATTCTTCCATATTGTACTGTAAAAGTAAGCCATTTCCCAAGCTCTCTGTATCATAAACACTTTGGAAACATTCCAGATGACTTTTGATTGGTTCTCATGGGATTTAGGTGCTAAAAAAGCTGCAAGTCAATATCTATATTCTTTACTCAGTGGCACTGCTGAGGAAGAGTCATCTGATTGACCCCATCTTTCAGATACAAAGCAGATATCCAGAGAACAGCTGGTTTGTGCTGGGATGGCATGTGCCCTTGCTCTGTTCTCACCATCACACTAACCCACATCATTTGGTCCTGGAAAACCTCAACAAACATCTCAAAAAGCATTTTGCCTCTGATAGACCAACAGTGAAGGAAGAATAAAGCCTTAGAAAACCTGCATCCATGAAGCACACAAGGTGGGTCAGCCTCTACCCTTTATAACTCCACCCTTGGAAAGGCCTATAAAATGACCAAATATATATCCAATGGATTGATCTGATCTTTGTGATTGTGGCTGGGAATTCCCCAATTACTAATGGAGGATCATGGCTGTCATTGGGATTCCTTGTGTGTTATGTTGCCATATGAACTCTGCTATCCTTTCTGACCTGTGATGTGTCTTTGGCCTGAATATACTCTCCTGACAACCCTTTCTCCATTCACTGCATTAATTCAGTCTCTCATTTGGTGCTTCTTATAGTTATGCCTTACGCAACCATGGATGGGCAGCCTTTTTGGAGGAGGCTGAATCTAGAGTATGTGATAGATTCAATGCAGTGTCAGGACTGAGGGTAGGTGATCATTAGATCAGTGCACTGGTTGGATTGGCACTGCCTGAACTCCAGCAGTCTGGATAAAAGGGGCAGAAGGAGCCTTGTCTTCCCCTTTCTCTCCATCTCTTCTGCCACTGTGGACTATTGCCTCTCTGGCCTGTGCTACCCTGCCTTGGAGCCAACTGATTATAGATTGAAACCTGTATGAACTGTGAGCTAAATACACCTTTTTCCTTTAATATTGGGTGTTGGGTATTTTGTCTCAGCAACAAGAAATGTGACTAAGACAGGGCTTACCTCTTCCTTTATATTTTGTCTTTGGAGCAGTCCTTGCCATTAATGTGTTTGTAATAACATTTGTAGAATGAAACAAACAAACAAACAAAAAAAAAAAAAAAAAAAAAAAAAAAAAAAAAAAAAAAAAAAAAAAAAAAAAAAAAAAAAAAAAAAAAACCAAAAAACCACGGTTGGCCGTACCTTTTATCTACTCGATTGTCTTTCTCAAAATACTCCATTTCTTTTTATTATACTAATTATGAAGTTCTGGCTCCTGAGGAATACGAAAACATTCCTTAAAGTCTGATTATAGGATGTAAAAACCACTCTAGAGTGTATCCAAAGGCTACCTTGTTAGACTCACAGCACAAAGATATGACATTTCCGACAGTGTTTTTGCTACATAAATGGGGGAGGGTCCACTGAGATCTACCACATGCACTTTGTTTACCACTCCCATCAATTCTACAACTCAGGAAACAAGATGCAAAGAAAAACAGCTTGGTTGTGGTCAGCAGTCAGTGGAAGAATTAAGGTTAGAACCAGCCTGTCTAGCTCCTAAGACAGTATTTCCTCCTTCTCTACCCAGCTTCAAATTCAAACTGCAAAATATCAGGAAATGTAATTGAGGGAGAAGTGATTCTGTGGAACATGTTAGTATCATACAGCTAAGAAAAAAAAAAGATGCTTTAAGATTTAACATTGGTCTTGAAATAGTTTTAAAAATATTAACTTTAATGGATATCTCAAAGATGCTTTGTGAGAGAGGACACAGGTGTTACCTTGGGCTGGAGAAGCTGTCCAACCACTCTCAGCATGCAGTCATGCAAAATTCTAAATAACATCACTACTCTCTTTCTGAGTGGTGTTTCAAACAGTTCCACCTAAAGCTTTCAGCAGTGTTCTTTCCATATATCTTTGGAAGTTTGGGTCCTGAGAATTTTTCTTGGCAAATAAAATCTCTGTTCACAATCAAAATAAATAGACATGACATTCTCTGGAAAGTAAGAGAACTCAGTATCTGCTATTCAAATTCAGAAGAGAAGTCAAATGGACATATTCTTGGCATGTGAATCCCACTTACATGGGATCTTTTCAAAAGTGGGCTCCAGCTACATAATCTACCCAGTTCTGGCATTAAGGCCAGTGGCATGCGTTAATGAGCTTGTAGTTGGGTCCCATCTGTAGTGAGAAATAGCTATCCCAGCAGAACTGGACGCAACAGAACTGGACACATCCAGGCTGGCGCATCCTCACTGGGTCCCATGGTCAGTCACGTCCTTACTCATGGCTTCATCTTCATTTTCGATTGAGCTGGATGTGCTCACGTTGACCCTATCACTAAGGCCTCTAGTGACACTGTCATAGGATGGTGGGAAAGATGTGGCAGATGCAGATTGTGATTTATCTGGGAGTACATAATTTTCGTTTGCCATAAATGCAATGAAACCTTCACCTGGGGGTGACTCAGCCTCCTCCTCAGCCCTGGGCACACCAGAGGAGCTGGAGAGTGCCAAGGAGCGGTGCTGCATATAGCTCCGGTAGGCCTTTTGAATGACAGTGGCTGAAATGTCTTCTTGCTTCCATCGGAGGGTGGTTGCGATTGGCTCATAGGATGCCTTCGAAAGATTAGTTGCCATAAACTTCTCTTCCATATTTGCCTTCAGAGTGTCCAACTCACCAGATTCTCCCAGCACATTCTTGGTGAAAGCAAAAAGGATGTCCAGGCAGTGGATTTTATCTCCAGGGACCAAGGGCAGGTCCATCTGGATTAATATATTCTGATTCGGTTTTGGGATTCGCAGAGGGCCAGACAGTGTGTCTGCAAAGTCTGAGAGGGCAGAAAAAGTAATAAACTGGGTGGCCTCTGGGTCAAACTTCTCCCAGGTCTCATAGAACATGTCAAAGTCATCCTCACTCAGGGGCTCAGTGCTCTCCTCTGTGGCTACATTGAAGTTCTCCAGAATAACTGCAATGTACATGTTGACCACGATGAGGAAGGAGATGATGATGTAGGTGGTGAAGAAGAAGATGCCCACGGCTGGGCTCCCACAGTTGCCCCGGGAGCCATTGCTGTTGGGCAGATTGGGGTCACAGTAGGGGGGCCCTGTATTGAGGATGGGGCTGAGCAGGGCATCCCACCCGGCTGATGTGGTGATCTGGAAGAGGCACAGCATGCTGTTGGCAAAGGTCTTGAAGTTGAACATGTCATCGATACCGGCTTCTTCCTTCACATGGGGAAAGCTTGACATGCCAAAGACAGAGTAGATGAACATGACGAGGAAGAGCAGCAGCCCAATGTTGAAGAGGGCAGGCAGGGACATCATGAGGGCAAAGAGCAGCGTGCGGATCCCCTTGGCTGCCCGGATCAGTCTGAGGATGCGGCCAATTCGGGCCAGGCGGATGACTCGGAAGAGCGTCGGGGAGAAGTAACTTTCAATTCTTACAAGAATTGCAGAAAATACCAAACCTGTGAAAGAAGGGAGAAATGATCTAATTAGTATCTCCAACTATAATCTGCGGCAAGCCATTGCTGCAAACAAGTCTTTATTTTATTGGTATGGATGTCTACTTGGGCATTCATGTTCAAGAACTCTGAGCCCTATAATCCTGGCCTGGTGGTTGGCACAAGGTGTCACTCAACAAATATCAATTGCGTTAATCTTTCTTCTCCAGTTAGTCTCACCCATCCCACCATGTGCTTCTCTTTCCCTCTATCTTCTTATTACTGAATTTTCACAGACAGCATTTACACCTAGTTCAGCTGGGTTCCACAATACTTTATGTCTAATATGACACAGGACCTGATTTTTCCTGAGATCAGAGCCTTTGGTCATGTCTATTTTTCCTTCTTGTGCCCTGGGAAGGCCAGGAACCCCTGTGATTCATCTCCCTATCTCCTACTGTGAAGATTGACTCAGATCCCGGCACGTGGTCTCATAGATAATTATAGAGAGGTTGGTATTAATTATAAGGGGGCCTAGGAGTTGGGCAACTTGCTGATAGCTAAGGCTGAATGGCTTTGAGTAGCCAGCTGTCAGCATAATGGCTTTAATTTGTTTCTTTCATTTCCAACTGTGTTTTAACTCTATGTTACTGCGTGGAGATGGGCTTTTTAAGGGTCAGTTATTACCTTCAACCCTAACTATGTAGAAGGTTGTAAAGATGAAGAATGTATCTGTTCCTGCATATGAGACTTAACATGAAACTTAGGCTTATGGACCTGTGGAGGCTAATTTTGAGCAAAGGCATCTGCCAAGGATTAGGCAAAGCCTTTATGGAAAAAAGCACTTGATAGATGTAGTAGTATCAAGCTCTCACTCTTTGGCCTTGTTCCCCTATTTGCCCTCGGCCATATGCACATGGGCTTATGCCACATGTGTATATCCTATGCCACTATGCTGTGTTGGAAGAAGGAAGGGAAAGGGGGGCCTTGGAAAATTATGATTTTGGGTACTAAAATTTTTGCGAGAACACTTAAAATTCAATTTAACTGCAACATTTTCTCATAACATAGGTATATTATATGTCTATACACTACTAAAATTTTCTGCTGGACAACTGGTCTACATGTTAATTTTAGTTCTCTCAAGGCACACTTTCAGGGGAGAATGAATTCTCCTATTTGTAGCAATTTGACACTCCATTGCCTTTCTAGTGGGAAGGAGAAAGCCAAGAAGGAAGAGAAGGAAGAAAGGCCAGTAGGTGAGTCCTGCTTATTTGCCAGCTGTTCTGCGAGGGATCTCTGCCCTGTGCATCACGCTCTGGAACCACCACAGGTGTCCCCATCATGCTCTGGTTAGATGTTATTTCTATGTCACTGTTATGGAAAGTTATATAAGTAAGCTCCTTCCTCTAATGCAAAATCAAAATGTCCTTTAGAATCTCTCATTTTGGGAAGCCATCTAAATAAAACAAGAGCAAGCAAGCAAGTAACCAACAACAAAAACTCCCCCCCCCAAAGAAACCCCTCCCATTTTTCTAAGGAAAATAAGCCGAAGAGGATAGAATAGGCATCCTTAGCAAGCAGTAACTGACTGACTAACAAAACTGGGTGGTAAAAAAGCTTGGGGCAGTGATGGATTTGTGTACGGCACTGATTAGGGTGTGGTCCCACGAGTGCATGGTTGTATCCCAAATCCTTCATGTGTATCCTTTAAATACATACAGCTTTGTATAGAACAGTTTTTATCTCAGTAAAATGGTTCTTAAAAAAAAACAGTGAAAATAGAAAAAAGAACCAAAATAAAAACAAATTTAAACCTTGCAAACAAATAAACACAACCCAAAGCTAGGTTTTAGCACTAGGGTGGGAAGATTGATTAAACCTCGCCAAGCAGTATTCAGATGCTGTTATTTCTTGATAGTACATTAATGGGAAATCAAACATACAGCTCTACCCTGTCACAAAAAGTAAACAGGTCTCAGGATATAGTGGATCAAGATACGTTTATAATGTAGAAACCAACCTGGTGAGTTAGGATCTGGCTCTTGCAGGGCCAAACTTCAGCTACATCATAGGAAGTCCAGGGATGATGAGCTCATGATTTTGTAAGGGCAACTAGTTCAATGGAAGAACTTAGTCTGGTTTAAAGTCAGCCCTGCCCTGGACAAAGTGTGATTATACCTAATCCTTTAAATCTCTGAGACTCAACTGTAAATGTATAAAACTGGGGGCCATAACCTCTTTAGTGGGGCTGCTGTGAAGGGTTATGAATACCAGCCTACTGCTCAGAACTCAGTCAGGACTCAGTTAAAATAGTTCTGCACATCCTTTCACCCTATCAACAACATCCTGAGTGGGACTTCACGGCATTGCTCTCTTACTAATGATCCTGACTTTTAAATCACATGTTCGTTTTTCCTAAGAGGGCAGTCACAAGAGATATAATTCCAGACCCTAAATATAAGAATCTCCTTTGAAGGATCTACTCCCAGACTTTCCTTACTCTGTTGGCAACTCATCTTCTATCCCAGAAGATACTTTATGAGTCACTTCACATCACGCTGCCCTCCCGCTCCTTGAAAGCCATAATGCTAAGGGCCCCTGGAAATAGTATGTGATCGGCAGTTAGCGGTTCTCCAGAGCAGTGGCTGCTCCCCATCTGCCTCCAAGGTTGCAGTAATGAGCTGCCACTTAGCACGTGACTGAAAACACTTCCTAGCATCATGGAGAAGACCGGTGAGACCTCTTCACTTAACCAAGAGAATAAATCAGAGGCATGTTAAATCTGCTGCTCTTGGAATGCTGAACAGACTGTGCTTTTCCTAACATAAAATTAGGTTTAAAAGTGTGTTGTTTGTTCCTTGGCTTTAAAAAAAAAAGCAGCCCAGCCAACTGCAAGGGGAGGCCGGGTTTCCCCACCACGTGTCCGTACTTACTCCCAATGGAGAGGAGCACCACGATGAAGTCGAACACGTTCCAGCCGTTGGTGAAGTAGTACTGCCTTAGGGCGAACATCTTCATAACGCACTCGCCGGTGAAGACAGCCACAAAGAACTGGTTAATTTTGCCTAGAACGTTTGTCTTTTCCATAGTCTGGTTGTCGGTCTCCACCATCATGGTGATCATGTTGAGGCAAATGAGGACCATGATACTGACATCAAAAGCTTGCCTGGTCACAATGTCAAAGACAAAGCCCTGGTACTTGTTCTGAGAAAACAAGAGGTGGTAGGATCAGGGCCTTTGGGTCAGAATAAAAAGAAAAGAAAAGAAAAGAAAAAAAAACCTACTTTGAAGGCTGAGTTCTCTATATGTAAGTCTTAAAAGTCTTCTTCTCATCTCTCACATCTAGACAGAAGCCACAAGCCACATCTTTTTTTTTTTTTCAGAACTGGGGATTGAACTCAGGGAAGTGCTTATTCCACTGAGCCATCTCCCCGGCCCCCACATCTGTTTTTTAGTCCTTCCAAGATCTCACTCTTTTATCTCATTGTCCTATTCTAGTCATCACTACATTTCCCAGCCCCTTGAAATCATCAAGTCCTCCCTTTACCTTGGCCCATGTGCTTTCCATTTGCAGTGCTGTTTGGTAGGTGACCTTTCTAGGTTATTTAAATTCCAGTAGTCTTGAGATCCCATTCTCTTATGCTTTACTCATCCAGAGAATTTTCTCTCAGTCGCATTACACCATGTTTTTTGGGCCCTCTGGCTCTCATGGCCTTCATGGTCCATCTGGACCATCCTGAGTTATAGCATTTTCTGCGTGCTCCTCTTCTGTACTGGACAATGAGTGCTTTAAAGGGGAGGGCATGTTTATTCACCTTTGCACTCCTGTAATACTCTACACATTGCAAGAGGTCAAGAACTGCTTGTAAAATTATTTAAATTATTCAAATGAGTATAAAATTAAGCATAATTCTACAACTTTGCTTCTCTGTGTCTTATAAAATCCCTTTTCCCCTTAAAGCTTATATCCTGTCACTAGCGTGTTGTCACCTCCTCATTAGTGCCACTTACCACCTTCCTGGTCCCCCTGCTTCATTCCTGATGAAGTGGGCTTGTGGCCAGCCTTGTCTACTTTGGGCTATTATCCTAAGCATCTTTAGTGTCCTTATGAATGACCCATATCTAAATTCTTTAGGGAAATATCTAGTGACATGACTTCTCCTAAACTGCAGCCTCTTCCTGAGCCTTGCACCTCCTTCCAGCTGCCACTCTAGGTCTCCCCTTGCTTTTGTGGGTAATTTTTTAAAAAAGAGTTATTATGTGCAACCACTGTCTCCATGCACTCCTCAAATCTTGCCAGCAGAGGTTTCTATCCTGCCATTAAAATGGTTCTAGCTCAGATCACTAGTGACCTCCATAATGCTATATTCAAGGACACTTAATTTGAAATTATCCTTTCTTGGTTTCCATCATGTCACACTTCGTTGACTCCTTTCTTGCCTTTTAGGTTGCTCTGCTTTAATCTCCTTCATCTCACTTTTAGATAGAGCTCTTCAAGGCTCAGCCCTAGACATGCTTTTTCTTTCACTCCAGTCTTGCCCCTTGGCAATCTCTCCAATCTGTGAATGAACATGTATATATTTTTTGCTAATTACTTGCCTTGGCAATGGGCTTATCAGCTCTCTGAGGGCATGGACTTTGTACATTTTGTTCACTGTTCATTGTTTAGTGTCTGTTATAAAATAGATGCTCAATCAGTTGGTAGATAAATGAAAGATGGAATGGGCAGCTCTGAATTAGCCACACTTCAAAATTCTATAGCCACCTTATCAGGTTTGATTGCACTTAATTCTATACAATAGAAGGCACTAATGTATACTGTTTGCAGGGTTCTAAGAGGCTATGAGGAGAACAACCTGGCAGAGTCCCACCAGGGAGCTTCCAGGAGCTGCTAAGCAGGAGGACAGGGCAGTGCTGTGATAGAGCTGATCCCTGCCTTCTGCTCATGCTGGGGGTGGGTTGCTGGGTTAAAGCAGAGAATCAGACCCAAGTGCATCTGGCCCAATGCAGGGCTGCTGGCTCACATCTTTGCCTGGGTGGGAGGAGATTTGCTGAGCCACTAATCCATTGTATTTCACCACTGAAAATGGTGAAAAAAAAAATAGAGCCCATACATAGTCACATGGCTTCCAATTCAGCAGAGCAGGTGACAGCATCAGTAAGCAACTGGTTTACCCTGGATGCTCTGACTGTAGCAAGGGTAGCAGCTTTTGGGGTAAGAAATATGTTTGTAGCCCTCGCTGCTCTTAGAGATAATGAAGCGGGTGACTGATGAAGTGATATTCTACGGCCTACTATTTTCCTATAAATGGAGGTAGGTGAAATCAGATTTTAGTGATTTCCAAAGCTGGGGTTGTTACAGGAGAAAACATCTCCCAGTTTGGTGGAACTCTTTACGTTGGCTATGGATGAACGGTTTAGAACTCAGGCTTCCCCAGAGATACAGTGTGGGCTGTGTGTGCAGGTGCTAGTGTTTCAGTGTGCTACTGTTCAGAGGTTTGATGTTCTTACCTCCAAGCAGAGGACTGAGCAGAATTGGAGTGGTGGTGTATAGAATTTTGGAGCTGCACTTTATAGGGGAATGAAAGGACAGGTCTCCTGAGATCTTTATTCAAAAAGGAATCAAAGTGGAGCCTGACCCTAACATTGGCCAATCTGTAAGCTTCAGCAGGGCTCCTGTTGGCCGCTGGGCTGTGACCATGAGTGCAGCTTGGATCCCGGGGGGTGGCCTTGGCCTTCTCCTCTCTAGTCTACTGTCTGTAGAGGTAAAAAGCAGGGCTGGCCTGGAGTCTGTGGCAACCTAGCTGATAACGAAGAACCACACAAGCATCTCCTTGCTGCCTACCAATGTTATTGAACCTGATCTGTTCCCAAAATGTGCACTTAATTCTATACAATAAGCCTAATATCTTTTTGGAAGCGGGAAGGGGGCCAATATGTCCTCATACAGGCTTATTAGAAGCATCCGTAGGAGGTGTTTTTCTCCAGAGTATGAGCGATACTTCCTTCGGATTTCTCATTGCTTGGGCTTGGGCACTTTCATCATACTCATCTCCAAACTCAGCCCAGGACCCCTCCCCCACGGACAGCACTGGCCAGGCCTCCACCCAGCACAAGCGTAGGCTGTCCACACAAACATGCTCTGCTAGAGGGGAGCTCACCAGGGGCCGTGGGATGGGCTTCTGGGGCTTCTTGGAGCCCAGCTTCTTCATGGCATTGTAGTACTTCTTCTGCTCCTCTGTCATGAAGATGTCCTGGCCCCCTAAGTACAGGAGGAGGCAATATGTTATTAAATAGCAGGCCCCCCGAGGCTACCCAGATCAAAGTGTCCTGCATGGGAAGAACCATCTGTACCTCCTCTCCTCTGCAGAAGGTTGAGGATCAAGGAGTACCTTGTCTGGACGCCACAATCCATGACACAGCACTGGAAAAGAGCCCATGCTGTATGCCCTGCCTAAGTCTCTGAAGCAAAGCTAGTCTCTGCTCTCCAGGAACCTGGAGACACTGCCTGAACACAGCACGGTGCTTGGAGACAGGACTCATGGAGAAGATCTACGCCTGCCCAGCTTTGAGCCTTGAACACAGCCTGCTCACTCCCGTCAAGCTCGTGGGCTTCTAGAGTCACAAACTCACTGGAGCGCAAGGGGCTTTGCTCAGGGCCTCTAGGGCAAAGACTGGGACACAGGCCTCGGGTCTTTCTGGAGGAGCAGCAGCTGAGGACAGTTAGTGCCTTGTCCTTGGGTTGCTGGCCTTTCAAGACCTTTGGTTGGTTCACTTGAGGCCTTCCAGTTGTACTGCCCTTGGACTTCCTTCATTCAAACCCATATCTCTTACTCTCTGATGACTTGAAGGCCCATTTCTTTCTTTCTTTCTTTCTTTCTTTCTTTCTTTCTTTCTTTCTTTCTTTCTTTCTTTCTTTCCTTTCTTTCCTTTCTTTCTTTCTTTCTTTCTTTCTTTCTTTCTTTCTTTCTTTCTTTCTTTCTTTCTTTCTTTCTTTCTTTCTTTCTTTCTTTCTTTAGAAGGCCCATTTCAATAGCATACTTATCTAAATTGGTTACTGCAAATGCAAGGGAAATGGGATATTTTTCAGGTAGGAGAGATTTCAGAAAATCTGTGGACACAAAGAGCTTTTGGGGAAGGACATCTTGGAGGGGCCTGGCAGGGCCAGTGGTAGTGAGTAGGTGAGCGCTAGCTAGGGCCACACTAAGAATTCTGGGCAAGGAGTCAGTGGATGCAGTTTGTCACCCAGTGTAATTACTGGCTTATCTCCCTCTGTCATACAACATGGCCAACTGTGTTTCTAGGCCTCAGTTTCCTTATCTGTAAATAGGAGAAAGAATTGCTTGGGTGATCTCAAAGTCACTGGGTATGGTGACAGTGGTCAATGTTTTTCTGAATCCCTCCAGGGTTCCCATGGACTTCTCCTACCCTCCTTGAAGCCCCAGGACCCTACCTGAGGATTTGCTACAAGTGAGATCCTGCTCCATTGAATATGTATTGTTAATTTACTAGTAGACTTAGAATCTAGTGCACACTGTGTGCTCAGCCCTCAGTGACATGCTCTTGATGTGTAGAGGGGTTTACTTCTCACTGTCCTCTGAGAATGGGTGGCTTTGATGCCATTCAATAGATGAGAGCGCAGACCCAGGAAGGTTTGAAACATCAGCATTATCCATCTGGCTGGCAATTGAGTCAGGAAGGCAAACCCAGGCTGTGTGTGCAAAGGCTGTGTGTGCTGTGTGACTCTGACACAGGTCCCTATTCTCCCTGGGTCCCAGTTTACATGAATCTAAAATGGTGCCCTGCTAATCTCAGAGGTACGAAGTATTCTAAATGGAAGGATAACATGAATGTGTTTTATGCCTTTAATGTCATGTTGATTATATTGTATGATAAATATGATAGGCTGTCTAGGATCAAGTTCCTATTAACTGAGCCATCATCCGAGAAGGCAAGAACCTTCCTCCTCATCTCCAACAAGGTTGAGATTTTGTCAGCATCCTTGTCTGTTCCCTTCCTGCAGTGTCCTTTGGGTCTGAAAGCTCCAAACAGAACAGCAAGTGCTAGACCCCTTTCTTTCCCTGTTGGTGTTTCTCAGGTGGTCATTTGAGGTACTTGGGTCCAGCTGGCCAGGCCAAGATCACTTTGGAAGGAAGATACAAATCACGGTGGGGACACAGGGTTGGGGCACCTTGCTGATGTGCAGCTTGTCTAGCAGTAGCAGCAGCAGCAGCTTTGGGGGCCAAAGGATTGAGATTACAACCTTGAGAAAAAAGTCAGATTGAGGTTCAAGGCCAAAATGAAAGTCTTGTCAGGTTGAAAGGGCTCTGAGTAGGGTTAGCTTTAGCCAGGAGGTCAGGGCTGGCCAGAAGGCAGGAAGGATAAGATTCACTGCTAGAGCAGAAACACCAAGCCCCACTTATCTTTTTTTTCTGTTGATTGAAGTTATCAATTATGACCCCAACAAAGAGGTTCAGTGTGAAGAAGCCACCAAAAATGATGAAGATGACAAAGTACAAGTACATGTACACGTTGTCCTCCCACTTGGGCTGATTGTTGACCTGTGACAGACAAGGTGGAGTTTGGGAGGGGGTGAGGGAGGACATTTTTGCTTAGTTTCACACTAAAAGCCAACTCTGAGTGCAGGTTCTCTATCCCAGGAAGTAGGATTAAGGGAGTGAGGGAGAATAAGCCCAAAGCAGAGAAAAGCAAGGAGGGGATGCTGTCAAGCAGGCCACTGTGGACAATGGGTGGGGTGGGGGGTGTCTATCCTGTTTGAGCCCTCTGAGGACTGTGTAGACCACGCCTGAAGACCCTAGAAACAGGGAAGCTGTAATATTCACCTGCAGCCTTCCAGAACTTACCAGAGGGTTGGACCTACTGACATCAAATCCCCTGCCCTGCAGGGACACTGCTGGGGAAGCTCCAAAGGCTTAAAGGGAGTCCTCAAAGATTCAGACATGCAGGCTAGGAGTGAAGCTGGGCTGAGGGGACATACATCAGGGCCTCACGAGCATATGCAGTAGTGACAGGAAGGGGTCCCACCAACACCTCCCCAATCTGGCTTTCACTACACAGGTCCTGCTAGTTCAGGAAGTGGCTTCTCAAGCATCACCCATTAGAGATAATCTGCTGCTCTCCTCAGTGGTGAGCGGAAGGCCTTGAGAAGCCTGAGAATGCCCCTTCAGAAGCCAGCTGGACGCTGCCACAGGGACAGAGGGTGTGTCACCTCTTCTGGCACCAAAGCCAGCTCCATTTCATTACAAAAACAGCCTGGGATGGGCACAGCACTAGGAGGAGAAAGCTGTCAGCACTGTGGGCCACGACTCACTTCTCGGGAATCGACGGCTGCATACATAATATCCATCCAGCCTTTAAATGTTGCCTGGAAACAAGGAGCAGAGGTCACTCAGTGTCTGCCCATCCATCAACCCTGGACTCTTCTCAGGCCATGTGGCCTGGTGAGAGAGCAGGGTGTTCAGCTAAGGGCTTGAGGAGAAAAGGATTTGGGCAAGAAAAAGAGTCCTCTGGATGACCTGACTAATCTCGCATGGTGACTTAAAGTAATCCACACATGGTTATTGCAGAATAGAGTGGTACTAAAGACATGGAAATTCCCAGAGTAAGGCATGGGCTCATGCCCAGGTGGCTGACTACGGCGCCAACAGCTTCAAGGTTGCTCTGCACCCTTGGCTGAGGCTTCCCATCTTAGAGCTGACATTTCCACAACCACTTTCCCACCTTATGCCTGTGATTTAAGAATGGGATACGTAAGCTGGGAAGATCTCCACATTCCTGTTTCTGGTCTTAGCATTCTTTAGATCATGACTGAATGTGTCACTTAGCATAACACAAGGCACAAAAGAGGTCTCAGGTTCTACAACCTTAAGCCTCTTATAGGCACTTGAGGGGTTGTTTTGATTCATGTATTTGTTTTCCTCACAGAGCCTAGCGCCTGGAACCAAGTCCAACTATATCTCCCAGGACTTAGTAAATGGCTGGCACAACAGAGCCTACACAAGGATTATTTGTTGGTTGAATGTGTGAAGAAACTGTGCAATGCAGGAACTCATGGGTAGTTGCATTATAGATGCATAAGTAGTTTTATCAACACTTTCATGAATGGAGGACTGAGCGAATGGGATGAAGGCACAAGACAGGTGAATGAATAGAAAGTGTGAATGAATTTAGTGGTCATTCTCACCAGCATGCTTTAATTCTTTCACAATCAACTTAATTGGACATAGCTCACCACCATCTAGGAGATGATGTAAAGGAGAACATGAAAGGATGAAGCTATGCCATGTCTGTTTTGTATGGGTGGTGTGCTCTAAGTTATCACTTGATACAGTTTCCTGGCAGGCTCCACTGTTAGCCCAGACTTCCGTAACTGTGCCACTGTACAAGCATACTTGTTGGTAAGACTGTCCAGCCTAGTGGTGTGGTCTGTGTGTATCAGTGTAGTCTGCTTAGTGTTATCCCTCACAGCAGCTGCAGCGTCTCCTGGAAGACCCCAGACTATACACCTACTGACCAGAGGAAGAGAAAGGGTTGGTCTCATGGTTGACTTACCACCTGAAGAAGTGCAAGGTAACCCATCATAACATTATCAAAGTTGACTTTCACATTGACCCAGAAGAGTTGGCCAGTAGAGTTTTGATTCTCACAGTCAGACATATTATTCACAATTGACCATTTCACAAGAGCAAAATCTCCCTCGGTCTGGTTGATGCACCTCCAGAACTTCCCCGCGAAGAAGTTCACGCCCATGATGCTGAAGATGAGCCAAAAGATGAGGCAGACGAGCAGGACGTTCACAATGGATGGGATGGCGCCCACCAGGGCGTTAACCACCACCTTGTGGGAAACACAAAAGGACTTAGAGCCCACAGTGCCCCTCCACTCTGTTGGATCCTGCTTCCTGTTGTGCCCACATAGACTGCTTCAGGAGCCAGGGGCCTCTGAGTCAGCAAAGGAAGAGTGTTAGCAATAACTCAGGCTCAGAGACACCGGGCGCCTGGAGATGGGGTTGGACCTTTATCCTATGACCCAAGGGGGACAGGTGTTACTGTCTCTCCTCAGGATGGAGAAGATGGGTAGACTTACAAGCACATGTGTTCACTTGGGGTGTGAGTGTGTGTATCACATTTGCACACACCAACTTGTAGACCCTTACTTTATTCCATTTAATTTTATGTTTCACAAAATACAGCGTCTGTAAAGCTTTGGTCAAGAATCAGTGAGACTTCAATCCATATTTGTAAATGTACTTATTTGTAAATCAGCAAACAAGAACCTGAATTCAAAATAAAATAAATTTCAAGTTACTTCTATGGTGTAAGTTAGATGTAAAACTCCACTTTTGTTTTCAAAGCTATGACTGTTTTGAGCCAACAGTGGAGGAAGAACAAGATGGAGGCTGATAGTGGATAAGAAAAGATGTAGCTGGAAGGGAAAATTCCACAGGGCCATAGGTGGGGAGAGGAGATGCTCAATGAGCGATGGCAGAGGTGTTGACAGGAAGCTGTCACTACATGTGAGTGGAGCATTAGAGAAAAGACTCATTTGTCATGGAAAGATGGAGAACTCTGGATGTTTTGGAGGTCTGGCAAGAAGATTAAGAGGCAAAGTTGAGAGACAGGTCACAGGGGCTGTGGAGTCCTGAACCAGGATCATTTCATGAGGAGAAAGTGGTCTGAGTTCTCACGGGTGTGCTATTTATGGGAAGCCTTAAGGGAAGGCTCTCACACAGGCACTTGTAGGAGCAGTGGGACGATTTCGATATTTGGCATCACCAAAGCCCGAGAGAAGGAAAGACAGACAGCTGCCTTTTGGAAGGAAGGGCATGGAGCCTGGGGTTAGTGGTAAGAAGGAAGTAAAGGGTTACCAAATGTTGCAGATTGGATGTGTTTTGAGAAAGGACTTACCCGCATGCCTTCGAATCGAGACAGAGCCCTCAGGGGTCGCAGAGCACGGAGGGTCCGGAGGGCTTTGATGGATTCCACATCAGAATACTTCAGGATCTTCGCTACAAGGCTTATCAGTGAGATCTGAGTGCAGGTAGAGAGCAAAAGCATCACCTTAAAGTGCAGAAAGGCAGCCTGGTGGAGGGGGGCAGAAAGTCTCTTGCCAGCCTCCTGTCCCCTGCCCTGAGCCATTTCCTGGATCCCATCTTATTCTGAACCCCAGCAGGGGGTCTGAAAAAGTTTAGCCACTTCTCTTGTAGGGAAACGTTTATTAATCACTCACTTAAGCCTTTGGTAGGGGGTGACTCATTTTCCTATATTACCGACTTTATAGATGTAGGTGGAAAAGTTTATTTCCCCTCTAGTGGCTTAGTGGCACCAGATGACCCCAACAACTTCGAAATCTTGACTGACGTTTAGAAATTTGGAGAGATAATGTCTCCATATACAGCCTATGCTGAAAGTCTATTTTGAAAGACATAAAGTTATTGCTAATTGTATTTGCTCAGAAAAGTGGGCTAGAAAAAATCCTGTCCAGGATGGGGTCACAGTCCCTCCTGATTTTCATTTTGTGACCTGATACCCTAAGATAATTTTGCCCTTTGTGAAATGAAGAAGTCAGACCACAAGAAGTCAGTCCACGGTTCTCGCAGCTCTGCAGTTCCCAGTAAGTGGTCCCTGGGATCTGGCTGTGGTAGCTGAGAGGTAACAGCTGAGCTATAGTCCCTGTGGGTTTGTTTTTATTTGAGTGATGGCCCAAGGACTGCAAAGGACACAAACTGATGTGGAAGAATGGTCACCTTTTCTAGGAACTTTGAGGGGGCGAGGGAGCTACTTGGTGCAGGCTTGTGCCTGATGTGGGCTGCGGCCAAATGCTGGGGCTGCCCCGTGGATGGTGGGCTGAATTCAGGCTCAGCTTATTCTGGCAGTGAGGTGGGATGTGTGCCAGCACGTTAGCAAGCACATAAAACCCATCTTCTGGACAGGGAGCTAATTCTGTGAGGACCAAGAGCTGGAATGGGGCCTCATCCACAAAGACTCAAGGCACCACCAGCAAGCGCCATTTGGTTGGCTGAGGGCCGGGCTCTACGGGGCCGGTTCCACAGTGCTGTTCCTTCTACAGCATTTGCAGCTAGGGCAGACAGGCTGGGGCTCCTCCAGCAAAGCCCACCAGCTGTGTGCCGCTCTACTCCCACTGCTCAGGCCACAGGCCTCCGAACAGTGTCCCAGCCCTGACATTGCGCCCCACCCACACATACCTTCCCACAAGTCAGACTGTGATGATGTCTTACTCTTTCAACCTTCTCTGGTACTGTATTGATCCTATAATGAGCGCGATACTCTTTAGCCTGTACTTTATGGTTACAACTTTCATGTCCATAAATATTTCATCTATGTGTTCTACCCAAATCAAATTGTTCCCAGTCTTCTTGCACCTCTCTACTCTGGCTCATTTCTATGGCCCATATCTAAGACTGTCTCTTTTTTTTTTTTTTTTTTTTTTTTTTTTTTTTTTTTTTTTTTTTTTTTTTTTTTTTTTTTTTTTTTTTTTT
>PVKA01013404.1:0-17304 GCA_004027165.1 Ctenomys sociabilis | reverse complement strand
ACTGTCTCTTATATGAAGATACCTCACCCCCTAAAAGAAGGCTCAAGTCACTGTGACCCCAAGACACTGTCTCTGCAGTGCCCACCACAGCCGACCTTTATACATTTATTTCCCTTGTGTGAGTCTTGTTTACTGAAAATCTAAAGTGTAAACTGGAGACAGTAGGCATTTACTCTTTACTCTGTCTCTCCTACAGTACCTCATAAGACAATATTATATCCAGTAGTTTTAAGCAAACATTTGATAAATTGAAGAAAAGGTGTAAAGGTATGTTGGGGTGGATGAAATAAAGGGAAGAAGCTGAAGAATGATAAGATGGATTAGTATGCAAGAATCAACAAGTTAGGTGAAGGATGGAAGAAAAAAGAAGGGAAGAAGTCTGGAAGCAGGGATTAGTCGATAGATCGGACAGATGGATGGAAGAAAGCAGAGGAGACAGATGGACATGTGAGTGGAATAAAGGAAGGATAGATACATGGACTAGGAAAGAATGGGAAGACGAAAAGTGAATGGTGGGAGGATGACGGAGGAGAAGAGTGCTTGGATAAAAGCTACATGGATGGGGATGGGCTGGATGCCTGCATCATGATCCCTCCTTCACTCCACCCACCCTTCTGTTGGGCCGTCCAACCACCTGTCTTTCCTTCCACATGGCTTCTGTGTCTGGTAACTGTTCACGCTTCCTTCGCTCATGCATCTTCCTATCGTTACTTCCTCTGCCAGTCCTTTGCTTTCAGCCAACCCTCTCTCTTTTCTTTTTCCTAAGTCTATCCATTCACACACACACACACACACACACACACACACACACACACACCCCTTACGTTGTAACTTATTCTGTGAGTGTTCTGCAAGATAAGCAAACATTTCTAATAAGCTTTAACTTGATAAAAGGGTGACACCTTGCAGTATGTTTAGTACACAACACCAAATGTCACACAATTGCAAGTGGGCCAATAATCTCCCTCCCTCTCTCTCTCTCTCCCTCCGTCCCTCCCTCTCTCTCTCTCTCTCTCTCTCTCTCTCTCTCTCTCTGCAGGATTGTGGGTGACCCTCTCCCAAAAGCAAGAAGTGATGGAGGAGTTCTTGTCCACAGAAGAAAGAAAGGAAAAGGTAGAAGAATCCCTTACTTCAAATGAGATTAGGGAGTTGTGTAAAATATGTGAAACAGTGCCAGATTTTGTAGAAAATTTCCACCCAAATAAAGCTGTGGCAGCAAATGATCAATCTGTTTAATGATAATGCAATCTCATATTTCCGTGAAATCCTCACTAGGGGTCAAAGATAGTGTCACTAGATAGGTCCCCTGTTAAAATTGCATGAAACAAAAAAGAATCCACTGAGCCAAAAGACAGCAGTGACTCTGTGAGTGATAATGAAAGTCATCCTCCACAACAGCCCTCCTCTGTCACCTCACTCACACTTCCCATGAAGGTTTTCATAGATAAGTGCAGGTTTATTAATTATTTATATTTTGTATATATATATTATAATATTTTATAAGAATATTTTTGTGTTGTATAAGTTTCCATTATTTTTTGATATACAAGTGCTTTGGATTTTAAGCACATTTCTAGAATGAACTATGCTTACAAATTTGTCTGTCTGTCTATGCTTTCATTTATGAATAATTACTCTATATGCATATAATCATCTGTGACTCTGGTTCCCAGATTTCGGGGCCCTGAGCTGGGCCCTGGTACAGTGGCCTGGTGCCACATGCACGGGCATCAGGAGAGCAGAGAGTTGCGTACACAGGCCTGCTGCGGACGTCTGGCCAGCACATCAGCTTAGACAGAGTGCTCTGCACTGGGCCCTTCCAGCTTCAGGAGCAAGCACCACGTGCAGACGCCTTTCCTGACACCTCTGATGTGCAGACCTCTGTGCCGATGGCTGCCGGGAAAGCAGAGACACATGCCACACACGCCTCTTCTGTTTGTGGGAGCCCTTAGCTAACAGCAGGAACAAAGACCTCATGTTGCCACATTCGAAAGCCAGAGAGGGCGGTGGCATGAAGCAAGACAGGGCAGTGCGGCAGTGAGGCTAAGGGAGAAAAGCAGAGGACCCCCAGGTCTAGTGGGCGGGAGGCGCATAGCAAGTCCCTTAGTGCGGGGACGATGGCTACGGGCTGCTGTGTGTCGGAACTCGTCAGGGCCAGCCGCTCGCTTCTCAGCTCAGCACTTGTTAACCATGATGCTACCCCGGATATGCCCAGGAGCCTTTATAAAATATTCATTCCTGGCCTCCACCCAAGATTGGGAAGATCACAACCTCTGGGATGGTGCTACTTGCTCAATGTATTTTTCAGAGCTCCCCATGTGATTCTAAAGCGTAACCAAGGCTGGGGACCATAGCGTCAGCAGGTGGGCCCATTCTCTACTTATGAACCACAGCGCTTCAAAGTCTAGATCCCTGGAAGCAGACGCAAGGTCTTAAGATCCTGGACAGACTCTGTGAATATAAAAACTGAGGAGAATGCTGCTGGCCCTCTTGTGGATGGAGGTCCAAGAGTGCAGGCACGGCTGTGTCAGAGCCATGTTCTGCTGGAAACTCACCACTCAGCAGTACGCAGAATACTCTGGCCGCCTTACTGGGTACTCAGAGTCCTGAGACACTGCTTAGAGGGGAGGACCCCCGCGCCCCCTGCCCACGAGCCACTCACATTCACAATGACGAAGTCCAGCCAGCACCAGGCATTGGTGAAGTACTTTTTGAAGCCATAGGCCACCCACTTAAGCAGCATCTCGAATACAAAGATAAAGGTGAACACTCTGTCCAGATACTCCAGTATCCCCTTCACTGTTGGCTTCTGGTCCAGGTAGTAGTCTTCAAAAGCCTGCAGGGAAGGGAGCAGAAGGAGGCTGCTGGATCCATAGTGCAGGGCACAGACAAAAGGGTGAGACTAGCCTGTCTGCCTGGGTACTTTCTTTTCTCTGTGCTGCAGTGCTGAGGTCGGTAGAGGAGAAGGCACTGTAAGATACAAACTGAGACTTCCTCAGCCCACAGGGACATGCAGTCCTGCTGATATTTTGCAGGATTGCTGAATGCAAGTGAGAAAGGAAACCTCGAATTGGATTTTGGAAGTGAACCAAAGAGATGCTAACAGCGACTTGCTTTAAAAATAAAAGCATCAAAGGCTGTTCACAGACAGTTAAAAAAAAAATTAAAGAATCACCAACAAATCTCTGAGAAAGAATGTTTTATCTCACTGGTAATCAAGGAAATTCAAATTAGAAGAATGTAGGGTTTTTCTTTCTCCTTTGCTAAACTGGTGAAGATGAAAAAGAATGGTGAAGAGGCTCCAGTACTAGGGTGTCCTTGGGGTGCTCCCTGTCATAGTGACTGCTGAGAGGAGTAGGTCGGTCTTTGGGAAGTGAAAGGATACCAAGCCTTTAGCAAGCCAGTGATTCTGCCTTCAAGGCCTGGCCCTGAGGTCACTGGGCATTGTTAGTGCCGCCATCCCTCAGCTGAGACAACCAGCGACTTCTGCAGCTTCTTCGCTGGACTGAGGAAGCCAGGTCTGCCTTGGGAAACACTTCGCAGATTAGATCCCTGCACCTGGGGGGCAGCTTGGCCAGGAACACCTGGGTTTACAAGGTCATCCATCCCCTTGGCCTCCGGGTGGGATAGTTTGGTGGCACCATTTGTGTTCTGTGCCTCCCTGGGGATGTGCAGAAGCTGGGTGTCATGTTCCCCAGGCTCCCTTCTCTCTCTTCTCTGCTCTTCCACAGGCCTTTTCCATTCAGCCTGGTAGGTTGCTGGCACAGGAGACCTAGCTGTGGGATCTGCTTCTTGGGTCACGGTAACATCCGCCATTCAGATCCCCAGCACAGCAAGTGCGAGGACAGCAATGCATGCAACATGCAGGTCCAGGGGTGTTTAAATGAATGGTGGCACGTTCTTAGAGTGGCACATGTCGGAGCCATGAAGTGCAATAGTCTGAAAATATTTCTTGGGGATGTTCACCAAAGAAAATTATAGAATGCATACAGAGATTTTATTTCTGTAATATTTGTATATTCTCTGCATAAGGAAGATGGGAAGGAAGTAGAACAAATGGGTTTCAAAGTAAGCTTCTCTTTGAGTGATTTTTTTCCTTTTGCCCTTTTCTAGTTGATTTCTCTTTTCATTTTGTATTTTACTTTGTCAGATGAAAATTCGTGTTATTTTTTAAAAGCACTCAAAATAAAAGCATGAAGACTAAATTTGGTTGAGGCCTGTTTGGTCCCACGGGAAACGAGGGGAAGCTGGTTGGGCGGGCGGCTGGGGCACAGCACCTGTCTCAGGATCTGAGCTCCCTCCAGGAGTGAGAATGGGGGAGTGGTGGCCGGGGGTGTGATGGAGGTGGACAGGAGGCTGAGAAGAACCCTTGGAGAGAGCCCAGGCAGGCCTCCGGCCACCAGCGCCTGCCTTGTCCTCGGTATGTGTCACCGGTCCCTGCCTCAGGGGCTTTTCACCGAGCTGCATCTCAACCTTAACTTTTAGTTTTTATTTTGAAGCAGGGTCTCCCTACATTGCAAAGTTGCCCCGGCTGGTCTCGTACTTGCAGTTCTCCTGCTTCAGGCTCTCAGAGAGCTGGAATGACAACATGCATCACCATGACTGGCTCGGGATTCTCATGTTTATGTAGGCGTGTAGGAAAGAGGAAGGAAGGTGTGGAGAAAGCTCTGCCTCCTCTTCTTCTGCTGCAGGACTTCTGCACTGCTGCACCAGAGAGGCAGTCAGTGCCTTGGCCCAGTGGGATGGTACCATTCTGTGCTCCCCCCAGCGCTGCCCTGAATCTCTTCTTCCCGGCTTTGCATCTCCCTTCCCTGTTCTCCCCCATCCATCAGACTGTGCCTTGCTGCTGCCTGTGCTCATTCCCATGACTAAGGGCACATGACAAGCAGTGCTGGCACCTTTGCGGGGAGACCCAGCATAGAAGTGGAGCCCAGATATTTAGTAGGTTGTTTTAACAAGTGAGTGAAACAGGAGGAGCAGGACAAATGAGAACACTTGGAGCTGTGAGCAGGAAAGTGGGGCTCTAGTCCCAGAAATTGACCTGCTTGGGACCCCGGGCAGTCCCTTGCATGTCTCTGTGCTTTGACTGCCTTGCCTGTGAAACTTGGACAGTTGGGTTGTCAGGTCCCTCTGTGTCTCTCTTTGCCTCATTCTACTGGGATGGGCACTGGGGTTTGCATCGAGAGTCTGAGCTCTGGCACAGAGCCTTCCTTCTTGTAATGCTGAGCCCAGCAATCGGCCAGGGGCTTTGTGAGCATCTCCAAACCTGGAGCTTCTGTCCCTGAAATCATCTGAGCATGGCTCACGGTCAGCAGCATTTGCCTCTGCTGGGAGCGTGCTGGGAGGGCAGGGTCTTGGGCCCCACCACCAGTTTCCCAAATCAGAAGCTGCAGTGTGGTGAGCTCCCCAGGTGACTCCAGTTTGGGAGTTGCTGACGGTTTCCTGTGAACACTAAAGGAGTAACAGCGACATTTGCAAGTGGTTTGATAAGAGGGCAGCATGACCAGATGTCAGAGAAGGCCAGTGTTCAGGAGCTCAGGGGATGAAAAGCCAGGGGCTTTGGGAAGTGAGATTTGCTACTGCGAAGTTGGGTGGCCTTGAACAGCCCCCAGCTCATAGCGGGGTGCATACCCTCAAAATGCCTGAACGCTTGCTGCCGGGCTGGGCGGGCAGTGGCCTTGGCCCTCCAACACCTTCCAGGCCTGCCATTAGGAGGCGCACGGACAGCAGCTTTCCTTCCAGCTCCGGGCCTGGCGTCCGCTGGGTCTGCCCCAGGATGCAGCCCCCCCCTTCTGGCGCAGGACGTCCACCCGAGGGCTCTGAGAGTGGCCCAGTTCCCCTTACCAGAGACCCACTGCTGAGCAGGATCATGAAGATGATAAAGCTCTCGAACCAGCTGTGCTCCACGATGCAGTAGCAGGTCTTGCGTAGCTGCCAGCTCACGGTCCACGGAAACTTGTTGGTATTCACTCGGCAGCAGGGACAGTGGCGAAGGCAGCCTGTGCAGAGAGGATGGAGGGGATGACATTCCTTTGTCATCACTTCAGCTCCAGTCACCCAGAGAAACAGTTCTGCTGGGAAACCCACTTGCTGCTCCTTTGTAAAAGGACTTTTCCTGGAATAAGAGAGGAGGGCCCTTTCAGAGGGCCTTCAGTTCTGCCCAGAAGATGTCCTCCCCAGCTTTGGTCTTGCTCACGCAGTCATCCTCCCCAGCCACTCTCCTTAGGGATGGTACCAGCAGTCCCTGTCCTGATGCTCCCTGCAGGAGCCCTGAGGCAGGGCCCGGTGGTGTCTAAGGGCTGAGCTCTGAGTCCCTGTGGAACTGACGGCCACCACATGGCTGGCCCAGGCCAGCCCAGCCCAATCCAAGGTCAAGTGGAACTAGAAACTCAATGAATTGGTGTCCACACTCACCTTTAGAGTACTTGAAGGATTTGTTTATTTATTCATTGTGCAAGTATTCATTGTGGACATAACATGCCTTGGTGTTCTGAACATTGAGGGGAAATATGAGTAAGAAAAGCCCAAGTGCCTGCCTGGCAAGTGCAAGATGCCAAGTTTGATTTCCAGTACCATAAAAAAAAAGGGGGGTTGAGGGATATGCTGATAGCTTCCTCTGAGTCTTTTATGTCCCAAATCATAAGCTCAAGGGGAGCTGTGGTGGTGCACACTTGTAATCTCAGCACTCTGTTAGCTCAAGTCCAGCCTGGGTAAATTAGCAAAACTATGTCTGAAAATAAACAAAGGGCTGTGATGTAGCTTACCATGAAGGCCTTGGGTTCAATCTCCATTACTGGATGGAGGGAGAAGAAGGGAGTGGGAGGGTGTCATGGTGACGTTTACGACAGTGACCACCCTTCCGCCTTTCATCTTTAAGAGGCCAGGCCTATTATTCTGTGAGGCTACTTCAGCGTGATGAGCAAGGCATGGCATCAGCCTTCTGTGTCCACCTGATGTGGCATCATGAGGTCTGAGTTGTGGAATTTGTATCCGAGGTGCCAAAGCCCTGTTGGTTTGGCTCCTGTGGTCCCTGGTCTAAGGCCCTGGCCAGGAGACACCCAGGGAGAGATGGGCCAAATGCCCGAGGAGCCCCAAGGCTGCCGTTTACCTTCCGTGAAGCAGTCATCAGGTTCATTTAGGTCATCCGCAAGCTCTGGGATCTTCCTCAGGATCTCCTCAGGATCTGGGCAGTCCACTGTGCTGCCCTCAGAGGGGCTTGTGTCATCCACCTCCTGAGGACAGAAGCCCAGGGCAGTGAACCAGCTCTGTCAGATCCCTGAGACCCTCAGCTGATCCCTACAGGTCCACTGACTGAGACCCCAAGGCACAAGATACGCCCTGCACAGCCCTGCTCCCAGGCCGGGGCTGCTCTGGCCCCTCTGGAACTCAGGCCTGGGCACTGATGCTCTACGTAGAGCCCTGAGGCCTAGCTGAGCAAGGCTGAAAACCTCAAGGCGCTGATGGAGTGCGGGCCGGCGAGACACCGTAATTATACCCATAAAGACTCAGCTTTCACTGGCCTTGAATATTTAATCAGGGAGCAAAGCTGCAGGGGCTTTGCTGCCCTCCTGGCAGCTGGAGCCTTATAATGTCTCCAGATGAATTCAATTAGGAGCTGAAGCTGCTCTTGGGTTAGTAAACTTGATAGCTTGGCTAATGGACCCAAATGGTAGGGTGAGTCCCCATCTGTCGCTGTCAGCCCCTCCCTGCCTGGTCTGGGTCATGGAAGAGAAACAAAAACAAAGGCAACACCCAAGAAGTTATACCCTGAAAACACTGAGTGGGGGAAACCAGCCTGGAGAGTCCTCAGAATGCTCAGAAGGGGGTGAGCTATCTACATGCAGAGCATGACAACCCTCACCCACTGGGGCCCCCCAGGGTTCTTTCTAGGTCCTACATTCTCTCGCCCTGCTGTGGTCAACGTTGCCCAGGGTGCATGGTAGTGGAAGGTATTCCTCATGCTAAAGGACCTTTGGAAGGGCCATTTTCGGTCTTATTTTTGCCCAGCCCTGTGCCAGCCACGCAGTCCCCACCCACATGAGGGGCATGGTATCAAATTCAACTCTTGAATGATTATGATGGCTGTAAAGATGCATAACCTTTACCCTTCCCCTATAGTTTTCTTCCAAGACTTGCAACTGACACCACAGTTTATTTTTACCTTCGAAGCACATCCCAAACCCTGAGTCCTCCCACCCAGTCTGTAAGGTGTCAGCTCTGCTCTCCTTTGTAGATATCCCCTCTCCACCCCTGCCTGATTTGCACCAAAGACAAGAAGGCAGACAAAAGAAAGTGGGGGTGCATCACAGGGCAGACTTCCCCGCCTCTGAGTGCCTCCAACTTCCATCTGCTGCCTCTGAAAGACACTTGACTTTCTCTGTGCATTCTTTTTGTTTCCTTTTTCCTTGGCTGTCACTTTCTGGGCACTTACTCCATTTCAGGCAGGAGCTAAACATCTGACAAGTCTCATTTAAGCCTCAAAATAACCCTGCCAAGGAGGCATCATTGTGCTTCACAGATGAAGGCAAGGAGGCTGCAGGTGCCAGGAGCTGGCCTGAGGAGGGCTTGTTCTTTCTTCCCATCCCTACCCAGCCAGGGGTGAGGTCCTGGCCATGGTGGTGGGAGCTGCAATGTCTTGATCAGCCATGGGCTGGGAGGGCATTGAGCATTCCTGGGATTAGGAAGGAGGTTCCGGGGTTGGTGTGGTCTGGAACCCTGGGGGCCATCTCCCCCCTCAGGTACTCCCAGCCCTCAGGTGGTGGCTGGCTGGCTGACACTGCTCCCCAGGAAGCTCACATACCTACCTCTGTGGGAACTGGGGGCGCACCCTGGGCACTTTTCCACTTCTCACCCAGGAATGGAGCTAGGTCCTCAGAAGACGTCCCAGAGCCTGGGCTCCTCAGCGTCAGATGGTCCCCAGCTTGCTGCTGCTCCTGCTAATGACAGAGGGGTTCCTGCATGGCACCTGGGCCAGGGACAGCTGACCACATTGCAGGCTGTCAGAGAGACGGTCAGGTATGCAAATAATGGACACAGATGAGCACACCTGTGTGAAGCAGCCAGAAGGGCTGTACAGTTAGACTGATTTATAGCTAACTTGTGGCTCCATTCCTTAGGAGCTGTATGACCTTGGGAAAAGTTATTTACTGTTCCTGATCTTCCTTCCCACCTACAAAAGTTCAAAGGCAAGCCCTACCTCAGTAATTTTGATGTCTAAGTATGTTGAGACTTATACACTGTGGGAAGAGCTCAGTTCAATAGATGTTCACCTTTATTACTTGTTTAGAAGTCAGACTTGGAGCCAAGGAGATAGCTCAGTGGCATAAGCACCTGCCTGGCAAGTGCAAGGCCTAGAGTTCGATCTCCAGTACCAAACCAAACCAAAACAAAACAACTAATAGCACAAAGGATTTCAGTCTGGAAGTCTGGGCATCTGGGTCTCTCCCAGTGAACCCCAACTAACCAAAAACGCTTCCAAGAGGCAGACAGCCATCAATCACAGAGTTCATGTTCTTTATTCTGGTAACAGTGACACCCTGTCCTCAGCTGTTACTCAAAGGCATGTAAAAAATGACAGCTGATAACAGCAGCTTCTGGAATGCAAGAGGAGTGACACAGAGGAGGAAAGCTACGGAAGAACTGCAGACCCGAAGTACTGGCTGAGGCCACCGAGAGGCCTGGTGTTGGGGGGAGGGCGGGGTCCCTGCCTTCCCAGCTGGTGCCCACCTACGCCCTCCTCGTGGAGAAGAGTTAGTGAGAGGTGAGGCACAGGCTTCAAGTAGAAAGGATGTGGGCAAAGTATTAAAAAAATTATCAGAAGGTTTAAATGTGCTTGAACGCTCTTTGAAAGGAGTGTCACTTTCCTATGATGTCACTTCCAATAGACGAGTAATGTAATAAGCAGGTCTTTGGATGCCGGTGGAGCCTAGATAAGCCTGCACTTGGACAGCATCCACTTGTCGGAGGAGTGGCAGTAGTATCTCATTGCGGGGTCTGGGTGGAGTTGAGTGAAGGGGCAGCTGGGCGAAGGACAAAATCCTAGCACCTCAGCATGGCCTGGGACTTGGCTGCTGCCCCTGCTCTCTCTCTGCCTGTCTAGGGAATCGTAATCTTTTTTCCAGGCCCCACAGAGGAGCCAGTTCCTCTGGGACGCTTGGCACAGTCTCAGCTCCTGTATGGCAAAGTCTCATATGCCTAGTCTGTCAGCGACTCACTGCTGGAAAGCCTCACTCCCCGTTCCCCTGCTGCCCTGAGTGGATCTTACCCTGGAGCCCTCCTATGTCCCCTGGCTGCCCTCTGGGGGAGCACTCTTACCTGTCCTTCTGGGGTCACTTGCTGCCGTGAACTTGCAGCATCCTGTTCTCCATCACCCTCTGAGTCCTCCAGATCAGATTCACCCTCCGCAATGGGCACCGATACCCACAAGTTAGGGTTGGTGATAAAGTCACTGTGCTCATCCCTGAGTCCTCTGAGAGGTGGCAGTGCTCTGGGGCTCCCTGAGGCAGCCTCCAAAGCAATGTGGTTCTCAGCTTTGGAGCTGGAGAGTGGGGGTTTTGCTGCCAGCTGTGACTCCACCTTGGGCCTGGCAAGCAGGCAGGGCCTGCGGAAGAAGTTGCAAAGGGCCTGCTTGGTTTGTTGGCCAAACACCTGGAGACGTGCCAGGGCCACCTGCAAGTTGTTCACCTCTCCGTCATCCTCCGGGGCTGTGAGGTTGTCAGCACTGAAGGAGCTAAGCAGCAGGGCAATGAACAGGTTGAGCACCTGGAGGGCGGTGTAGAGGCAAGGACGACCAATCAGCCCTCCTTGGTCTCCGGGCAGGCAGCTCCTGCACCCGCTGGCGTACTACCCCTGGGAGAATGGACATCCTGGCAACAGTGAGAGGTGGGGCGTCCCAGGGCAACCGGCCAAGGGGAATGAGGCTTGGAAGCACATTCTCCACCACTGTGGGGTTCACCCTGTGACCAACGGACATTTGGGGACAAGAGAGGAGCCGGCCACCCCCACCCCCTGGATTTTATTCCTCACTTTGCAAACCTGGGCACATCTCGCCACTGCTTCTAACTTCACTTTCTTCCTCTGCAAGCAGGGAGCAGGGGGCTCCCTGCCTTTCAGAGTAGGTGTGTGATGACATGAGGGGTGTCTGAGTTCTAAGGGAGGCAAACTCTTGTCTGGGGGCTGGGGCGCCTGTGTCTCCACAGGGAAAGAGCTGGGCCTGGGTGGGAGGCTGCAGCTGTGGGCAGCCCTGACTCCAGAGTGTGAATGGAAGCCCTGTCTCTGGGCAGGACAAGGTGGGAAAGACTTGAAGGGCTTCCATGTGCTCTCAGGTCACCTTCTCTTAACTGAGCTTCTCCTGTTTGTAAAACTTTTACATAAAATAAACCCAAAACTGAGCCAGGTATGAAGGAGCATGGACTCTGGAAGGCTGATACAGGAAGACTACAAGTTTGAGCCTAGTTTAGGCAACTTAGTGAGATCCTATCTACAAATAATAAACAGCTTGGATATAGCTTAGTACAAAAGTCCTGAGAAGTCCCAGTACTGGCCAAAAGAAAATTCCAGATTAGTTGATTTTCTAATAAACAGGCTTTTGGAAAGACCACATGTGCCCCCAAAGCCAGGCAAGGCTGGATGCCTATGTCTAGATAGGCAGGGGTTGGGCAGATTTAGGGCCCTTGCAGGAAGTCTCCAGAGGGCACCCCCAAACCTGGGGGGTAGACTTAAAGTATATTATCAGCTGGACACTTCTCAGTTTTGCTCTTTCACCTATGTGCTCTACTCCTAGCTGGGACCAAGATGTCAGTCAGGTGTTACAGTCCTATGAAAATACCTTCCGAGCAATCCACGTGGGCAGGATTTGCCTTCCACAAGGAACAGCTCCCCCTTCCTGTGTTCCAATACTGCACTGGACAATCTGAACATGGCACCTTCTGAAGTTAGTTCTCCCAGTGTGCCCATGCCTGACTTTATTTATTTATTTAGTCTTTTTGAGACAGGGTCTCACTATGCAGTTCAGGCTGGCCTCGAGCTCACTTTGTAGCTCAGGCTGGTCTCAAACTCACAACAATCCTCCTGCCTCAGCCTCCCAAGTGCTGGGATTACAAGCATGCGCCACCACGCCCGGCGATGCCTGACTTTAAAGAAATCAGGACTTGGAGAGATTCCTAATCAGCTCACCCAGTTAGGAAATGGTGGAGAGGGATTTTTCCTTCTCTGTCACGTGTGCTTATTTCTATGAGTTGGGCCAGCTCTCCACAGGCTTTTTATCACATGCTTTATGCCTCTGAAAAGTCTGAAGACTTCAAGTGGAGAGGCAATGTGGCATGAAATGTGGACATGGTCACAGTTTCTCAGAAGTCTCCTGCAATACCTGAGAAGCAGGCCACGAGGGACTCATACTCACCACCAGGTTTCCCAGCACCATTACAGTGAGGAAAAGGATGAGGCATACGGCTTTCTCACTGACTTCCATGCAGGCCCACATGTTCTCGATCCACTCTCCACAGAGGATCCGGAAAACAATGAGAAAGGAGTGGAAGAAATCCTGCATGTGCCAGCGGGGCCCGTCGTCCCCCGGCAAAGTCAGCTTCTTCTTATGGGTTGTGTAGACCTCCCCAAGGAGCTGCTTGCCGACCAGAGCAAAGATGAACACAATGATGGCCAGGATGATGGTCAGGTTCCCCAGCGCCCCCACCGAGTTGCCGATGATCTTGATGAGTGTGTTCAGGGTGGGCCAGGACTTGGCCAGCTTGAACACCCGCAGCTGTGGGGAACAGACAGAGTGTCAGGCCCTGGACACTCTTCTCATCTTTCGTCTAAAGCACTGACTGAAAATCAAAGTTCTGAGGAAAGCACAGGCAACTCTTAGGAAGAGAGTTCTAAGACAGGTGCTTCTTGGAAGCTGTGTTTTGAGCTGTCTTTCTTAGACTACATGTGGATTGTCTATTAGTAGATGTTTGCATTACATAATAAATACACTCACGTGGGGAACTGGTACATCCACATCTTGAAACTTGATCCTTTTTACTTCCTTCTCCCCTCCCACCCCTCTCATTTCTTTCCATCCAAAGATACCCTTTCATATCCACATATTCCATCTCCCTGATTCCTACCATTCAGCTTTTATTTAGCTCTTTAAGTTATTCACACTTTGGATTTCTCAAAAGTATGATTGGCCTTCTGTGGTCCCTAAGTACCAACGCGCTGTCACAGCTGCGGCAGAGGAGGGCACCCTACCATCTTCACTGCATTCTGTAGCCACAGGCCGCTCCCTCCTGGGCACGGACCTGGCTAAGGTGGCGCCCTGGGGTGAGCTGAGGGTCATAAATATGTGAGAAACCTGAAGACAGGCTAGCCTCGCTCAGCGGCAGCATGGCCCACTCTGCTGGGTAGCTTCTAGCCAGCCATAGTTTAGGGTATTTCTCATGTTTGGGCAGTTGCCATTATCTGTGCTCCCAGAAGCTCTGGAACAGCAGTGCCTGTGGTTTTCTGGACCTAGCATCCATACTTATAGAGTCCCTGAATTGACACTCAAGCTTTCTGCCTCATACACTCCAACTGTACATGTCATGACCAGCACTAGCCTGCCAGTACATGGGAGGGCGAGAGGGCTGCTGCTGTTCTGGAATCAGGGGCTTATTCACGGAGAGAAGAGGAAGACTTTACAGGCCTTCACTGTAAACCTGCTTTGTTAGGTTCCACAAGACGGCAAAAGCACTGTGCATAGAGACATATCAACACTTCATAGCACTGCCCCAGGGGGCCTGTGAAGTCCCCCGTGTACACCACCAGGGAGTGTGTATGTCTGTGGAGCACCCACTAAGAGCCAAGCTCAGGCTTTGTGTAAGACACAGTGCTGCAAGAACAGTGCGTGCTGAGACAGATCTGTCCCCACCCGGTGGAGTGAATCCCCAAGAATCAGGATGAAGACCCTGACACAGTGAGTACTGTGTTCACTTCTCTGAGATGGGGGGACTTCCTCTCCTCATGCTGGAAGCAGAGCTTAAAGCACCAGGTCTGGTGTGGACTGGTGAGAGGCAGCTGTCAAACAAATAAAAACTGAGTTCTAGGCACCAAACACAGCCCTTTTGTCTAGGGCTTTGGGGGAAGTTTCCTAAATAACACAGTTGATCGAAGTCCCCATTCTTAGTCAGCACTGGCCAACTGTTAATGCAGAGGCCAGATGAGGGCCCTGCACTGGATAAGAGCCACACCCCAGAGCCTTGGACTATATGTCTGGGACAGGGAAGGACACTGGGACACACTGAGCAATCATGAGCAAGAGCATCAGACAGCAGTGCTTGCTCAGCTGCATTTGGATGTGTTATTCCACAGGTTCTTTAGTTGAGGGGGGTGGGCTAGAAATGAATACTAGAATCCTTTTAGAGAGCAGCGCTTAATAAGCTCTTACTAAACTGCAAGCAAAATGTATGTATTTTTCCCAATAGGAAATGAATTGGGTCATCTTCCATTAATGTTTTGTTGTCTTTATAAAGGAGAATAAAACAGGATTTGGCTGCCCACTTGCTATTCCTTAGACATCAACTGGAGGCCCGTACTGTTAGCCAGTCGGTCAGCCCACATGTCCCTGATGCTGGTGCTGTAGGCGACAGCGCTTGGCTGGCTTTGACGGATGCCCACAGCTACTAGAGGAGGAGAGCAGTTCACCTGGACTCGCGTCCCCCCACCCCCCACTGTCCTCTCTGCCCTCTTAGTTCTTCACCAGAGGCTCTGCCCATCTTAGCATTATGTCAAAGGAATCTCTTCCTAGTATCATATTGTAATTTATAATCCATGGGGCTGTAACTCAGTTGTAGGGCACTTGTCTAGCACGCATGAGGCCCTGGGTTCAATCCCGAACACTGAAAAACAAAAACAAAGTCGGTAACTGGATATGGTTTTATAGAAATTTCTTGAAGCCAATTCCTTATCTTAAACTTCCCCATGTTTTTTCAGCTTTCTCTAGTGAGAATGCTTTATTTCTATAACAAAAGGGAAAATCAGCATAACAACTATCTTCTATGGGGGATGTTGTCCCTAGGTGATGAAATTCAGCTTGCACTGTTGAAAATATCAGGGTGTCAGATAGGACAGAGTGCGTTGGGTCTCATTTAGGTCCCTCTTTTGATCAAATATCATGGAAAATGCTGGACAATAAAATCTGAAGTGTGTGCATGACCTGCCAATGAAAGGAATAATTTTATAGCCAAAATTTAAATCCACATGAGAAATGTACCTTTCCTCCATCCAGTCCCAAAGGAAGCCTTGTTTTGCAGCCTCACTTGCAGATATTTGGAGTCATGTTGTTCAGTTCTAAATTATGGGGCTGAGCGGAAGGGAAAGCAATGTGTACTACTTTCAGGCATAGCCATAAAACGCCCTGCACTTTTCTTTCCTCTTCCATGATCTCCAGAGAAGCCATCATGATGTCACCAGGTAGGAGAACCCTGAAAGCCAGAGCCCTTCCTTGTTATAAATACTCCCTGGAGAGCTTCTCAGCTAGCACTGAAAGTGCCATGGGTCATCAACCCGTCTTATGTTAATTCATAGATGGGGAGGGGGTCACTGTAGCTGTATGTGTTTTGAGACATGTAGAAATTGGTACATTAACAAGAGGCATTGCCATCTCAGAAGCATTGAGTGTGTGGCACCGGCTCAGTGCAATCATTGGGTGGGGTGGCAAGGAAACTGGTGTAAGAAACCTGGGAAATGTTCTCTGTATTAGGCACTGGCAAAAATATTGCTTGCAATAAGTCTGGAGTTCGTCCCACGCCTCACAAGGCAGCAGGCTTAGAAGTATTTGTAGATACTACTGTGTGTCCATGTGACTGACTGTGTTTCACAAGACATTAGGAAAAAGAGGTGAGCCCAAGAATACTAGACTGATCAATAAGAAATGAAAGGAAGTAGAGTGCAGAAATTTAGATCCTTGAGGATTTGGGAAATACAGTGTCTTTAAATTTCAAACAGTAAATAAAAGGATCAAATCTTCAGGTGTTAAAGTAGGTTTGTTTTTTTTTTTTTTCCACTTAGATTTTGCAGTAGATTTGGGACTCTTTACTAGGACTATATGACTGCTGTAATCACCATTCCTTTTGTGATAGAAAATCATAGGCCCAGAAAAACAAAGGAAGAAGGTGGCACTGAGAACTCTGTCAAGGAGCACACAAGAGGACTGGTTGGGCGTGGTGGCGCACACCTGTAACCCCAGCCTTTGGGAGGCTGAGGCAGGAAGATTGCTGTAAAGCATGAACCCTCACTGAGAAAACTGTGACTGTTTTAAACTTAGACCTTGCCTAACATTTTCCCTGACAGGAGGTAAACTCTAAAGGCCCTGCACTTTCAGATAAGGCAAAGCCACTTACTGAAAGACTCCCAGGACTGCTACCTGACTTGTATTGCATTATGCTGAGTGTGTGGAATAATTCTTTATTTGGTTCAGCTGTTGAGTTTTACAGTTGTCCATAGAACAGCTACCATCGCTTATCAATGAGTAGTTTGTATCATCATCATCATCATCATTATTATTATTATTAGTAGTAGTAGTAGTGGTAGGGATTGAACCCAGAGCCCTAGGCAAGTACTCTACAACTGAGCTACACCCTCAGCCCTGTAATTTATTTTTAAAAAGAGGAATAAAGTATTTAGTGTGATAATGGCTTCAAAAGGGATAATTGGAATGGTAAGTTGTCCTTTAGAAGAAAGATTTTAGTTAATGTTTTAAATTGACTAAATTAACTGTTATACTATAATTCCTTATTTTTTCTTTCTTTTTTTTTTTTTTTTTTTTTTTTTTTCCTGCATGGTACTGTGCAATGAACCCAGGAAACACTAAGCTACTTCCTAGCTCACTAAAAAAGAAAATGTTTTTTTGACACAGGATCTCATTAAGTTGTCCAGATTGGCCTCAATCTCATGATCTTTCAGTGTCAGTCTCAAGAGTAGCTGAGATTACAGAAGTGCCATCATGCCTGGCTATTGTGCTGTGATTTCTCAAGAAACTGCTCAAAGAATTAAACAGGAGTATTTAGTTTTTAAATAAGTAGAAGAGAAAGTAATACAAGGAAAAATTTACAGTATAACCCAAAATAGATTAAGAATTGGGGAGAGTCAAGCATTGGCTGTGACTCATCCACATGGATGACACAGACAAAGGAACTACAGAATAATGTACAGGACTACAAGATAAACCCTGAGAAGACTTCAATGACCACATAGGAAATATAAAGTTCATGTGTTGATATATAAGTTTTGATCTACCTAGGTCTTAACCATCCAGCAGAAAAGTATAAAAGTATAAAAATGAAG
>PVKA01013403.1:23485-55176 GCA_004027165.1 Ctenomys sociabilis | reverse complement strand
AAAACAAAGGGGGATGAAAGATGGCAGGCCTTGGGTTGTGCAGGCCTTGGGTTGTCAATGAAGACGGAGGGCCCAGGCCTGGAAGGAAGCTTGATGCTGAGTGCAGAGCGACTATAGAAAGCAGAGGAGGGAGAAGCTGACCAACCAGGAAGAGCCCAGGCAGCCTATACTGCAAAGGTCCATTCAGCCTTCCTGTTTCCCCCTTCCTTTCTGGGGCCCTTACACTCAGCTGCATCTCCAGCCATTCTTTAGCTTTTATTTCTAGACAAGGTCTTACTGAGCTGCTAAAGTTGCCTGGCCAGGGCTAGAACTTGTGATACACCTGGCTCTGCCTCCTGAGGGTTTGGGATGACAGGTATGCACCATTATACCCGGCTTCTAGGATGGCTTTTGCAAAGAAAGTGGGAGGGACAGAAGGACGTAGCCTGGGAGATGGCACATCTGGCCTCAGTCCTGGCTCTATGCTTCTCAAGAGTGTGCCCTCGAAAAGTCCCTCAAATTCTTTGTACCTGAGTTTCCTAACAGGGACAGTACACAGGGGATTCCTCTCTCCTGGGAGATTTACTTGTTCCATTAAGTTACAAGCCCGTGCCTTTGCTGTGTTTTTATTTTGAGATAGGGTTTTTACTAGACTGCCCAGACTGGCTTTGAACTTCCGATCTGCACGCTTCAGCCTCCCATAGCACTGCGAGTACAGGCGTGTGCCACTGTGCCCGCCTCACAGTGAGCATTTGGAACAATGCCTGGCATCCACAGCTAACTCATCACCTCGTACCCATTGCTATTTGTAATAAAGGCCTGTGCGGGCTTGCTTAGCTGGCACAGAAGAACTTGGTGATGGACCTAGAAACAGGATCATGGATGGATTTCAGGTAATGGTAGGAGAGGGAAAATGAAGCAAACAACACCATGGCAAGAATGGAGCAAGAGGCATGAGGGTGAAAGGGCTCCAGGTGCAGCCATTTAGGCAAATCCTCTTGTGGCTACTGAGCATTCACAACTGGTGTGTATAAGGGTATGTCTCCTGGACAGTGAATGGAGGACATTTTCTCCCACAGGGCAGTTTGTGTATGTCGGTGCCTGCTCAGAGCTCTGAGATTGATTATGAGTAGGAAACTTGGCCAGGTCACACAGCAGGAACGCCAAGATCCATAGAAATTCAGGAAACTTGGGATCCAGTCCTTAGAACAGCTCTGTCCTGTTTTAAGTGGCCTATGCCATATTGAGTCAAGACAATTAAAGACCTTATTTTTCTAAGATGGAGTCTTTCTATGTCGCCCAGGCTTGTTTCTCAAACTCCTGGTCTTTTTCCAGGTTCCGTGCCAAAATGGGCAAGATTTGTAAATACTGGCACCAGGAGAGTGTGATCTTTTTCTTTTCTCATCCATTTCAGAAAAGCTCAGGGGCTCATTTTACCTGTGCTCTGCCTAGAGTCGCTTCCAGATTGGAAGGCATTTAATGGGAAGAAGTAATAAAATAAAGTGACTTATTTGCTGAAAAGGAAATTAAGATTGTTTTGCCTGAGAAAGTTGTGCAGTTAGACGTGATTTTTTTCAGGTTCAAACTACCCTTTTCACCAACACTATCCTGGAACCCAGAGTTCAGGGTTAGCAGACAGATGGGTTAAGGCTTAGCCCTTGCTGGGGCATGTACACCAGGCGCAGGCGGCTTCTAAACCCTCAGGTCGATGGCATCTCTGCTGGGCAGTGGGGGCGGGGGCATGTGATCACAAAACCGGTGCTGCTGACTCTGACTCTGCGGGAAGGTCTCGGGTTTTAGGAGAAAAAAAATCTTTAGGATATGGCTGCTTGGGTCTGTGTCTTCTTGTTCATGAACCTGTCAGTCATTTTTTTTTTTTCTTTGTGAAGACAATCTAAACTCAGAAATATCTAATCCTGAGGTTTTTACAGACGGGAGACCGTCACACGTAGTCTCCTGAACTAGTACTTCGGCTTGGGGGTAGCCTAAACTAGGAACCACCCCAGTTAGCCGGGAGGGGTCCGCACTGCAGAGTAGAACCTACACCTCAGCAGCAAACCCAAAGCCTTCAGCACCTGCCAATCGCGAGCTGGGGCTCCTCGGGACAAGCAGAAACGCTCCCAATAGTGAATGACACTAAGGCCAGCCTATCGGCAAGGAAGCGGTGAAAGAGTGGAGTCAGAATTAGCCAATAGAATAGAAACAATTGCTGTTGGGCGGGAGGGAGACGCCAGCGAGTTTGCGTGAAGTCGCTCCGGGGGGGAGGAAGCCAAGGCAGGAAGCTCGCGGAGCCAATGACCGCGGCAGGCGGGCGGTAGCGCGCCTGCGCGCTGGGGCGCGGGGCTGCAGGCGGGAGGCGGGAGGTAGGGAGGCGGGGAGGTGGGGGAGGGGAGCGGGCTGGAGCGCCGCGGAGCTTTGCCGTCGCCGCAGCCGCCGCCGCAGCGAAGAGGCCATGTTGTGTAGAGTGTGGGGCGGGGGGAGGAGGAGGAGGGAGTAAAGCCGAGCGAGGAGACGGCAGAGACACCACACACGGCACAAGATGGCCGGAGAAGCAGCAGCACCTCGGGCTGTCAGGCGCTCCGCCGCGGCCCAGGGCCTCGCAGCCCGGCGGGGAGTTCCTCTCGGGCGGCCTCAAGGCCCGTGGGAGCCGAGCGGCGGCGGCTGAGGCGAGGCGGGCGGCGCGCGGGGGTCGGAGCCCGCAGCGGAGTCGCTGGGGAGGCTGGGCCCACGACGCCCGAGTTTCGCTGCGGCAGCGGCCGCCGAGGCTCCCCGCGGTCCCGGCGGCTGGGCCCGGCGTGGGCGGGCGGCTCGGGCGCGCAGGGACGGCCCGGGTTGGAGGACGAGCGCTCTGGAGGGGCCGGCGGCCGCGTTCGGACCCGGTGAGTGGCTCCCCGGTTCCTTTTATTGTCCTTTGTCCTTGGGAGGAAAAGCAAAATGTCCTTGAGCGCGCGGGCAGGAGGGGGCGGCGGACTGGGCCGCGTTGCTCCCCGCGCAGCCCCGGGGGTCGCGGGCGCCTCTGCGGGGGTCGCGGGCCCGGGTCGCCGGCGGGGCAGGGATCGGCGGGGGCGGCCTCGCTGCGGGTCCCCGACCCTCCGAGAGGGGCGGCGGCGGGGCCCGGCGCGCGGGAGCCCTTCCCTGTCCTGCAGTGTATTTGAAGCTTTAGGATGAAACAAAAAATCTCCTTTCCGGTTCTCCATCGGAGGAGCTTTTTAATCTCTTTCCGGTGAGGTGGGAACTCGTCCTGGAGGTTGAATTTTAAAAGAACAATGGAGCCCTGACTACATTGAAACAAAAATATAACTTGTGGTTTCCCCCCCATTGGGTGTTGGCTTTTAACTCTTTCAAAGCTGATTTTCAAAACGGTTGCAGGGTTGTAGATACGAAGATCCTTGCTACTTATCAAAGCTTTATGATGGTAAGATTGTCTTTTGAAAAGGCAAATTGGAGGAATTAGGAAGAGCCAGGGTACCGCGTCGCCCAGGGTGTTTTCATAGAAGGGGTTCGATCCTTACGGGGCTAGGTGATGACGTTTGATTAGGATGGTTTTATTTTGCTGGGCATTATGCCACGATCGTTTGACACCTTGATCGTTGAATATGGTGGAATATACTGCTGGATACTTTTTCAAAAGGTCGTCGGGAGCCGTTATCTGTAACTTCTCCCACCTGAACGTGAACACGTACTTGGGTTAGTTTCTAGTGTTTCAAAGTTGAAGTTCATAATCTTATTATTGTGTAGTATCCAAAGCCGTGATGGAAAAACTTTTCCCAAGGAATATTCTGACACCAAGTCTCTTGGTGAAGTTACTTTCCCGTGTGAACGTTGAAGACGGACTGCACTCGGTAATAGACGACGGAGAGGAGCCATGTTTGTTGCATGTATAAAAATCTAGGTGGGCTTAAAAACGGAGCAGTATTAAAAATACAGGTTTGAGGAAATCGCAGAGTTCTCCACTTAGCCTGTAATCTAAAAAGGCATGTTTGAAGGGGAATTTAGGTTTAATGGTTTGGAGAAGAAAACTAGGTGCGCACAAACCTTTGTTTATTGTAAAATATGTATTTATCTTTATTCTGCAGAGCTTCCGTGTGTTAAAGATGCAAATCTGCGTAAAAATACTGTTGGGGAAACTAGTATGGTCATCTGATATCAAAGATACTGTTTTATTTCACCGTGTTCCAAAGGGTATTTTTTTCTAGTTAGATTTTGGGGGGGGTAGGTTTCATATAGTTCTACATATTACATCAGTTGCGCCCATCTTGCTTTTACACACTGTTGTTTAAGTAACAATTTGCTCCTAAAACGTTTTTGAGGTATTTAAACACCGCAGTGGTTTTAAATGCTCAGAATCTAGTTCTTCAGAATCATTTTTAGATAGTAAAATTCAAAAATAATTGCCAATATTTTGACATCATGAGATGTTTTTGCAAGGTAAATGGGTTAAGAAAGAGATGGAGAATATTCACTAGCTTAAATGTAAGGTCATAGATATAAAGTTATAGACTTACTTAAAGGAACAAGCTAATATCCCAATGGGTGAGATCAGATAACTTGTGGTTTAAAATTTAAAGTAACTAGTGGCCATTTTAGCTTCACCAGTTTTCTTGAACGAGTTAATTTTTAATTGCTCATAACTGTAAAAGGCAGATGACCAAGGAAATTTTGGGACGATTAGTCTTTACGTGGTAAACTTTTCCTTTGTTTTTGTTTATTGCCTGGCTTCAAAGTAGGAAAAATAAAAGCAAGGTCACCGTCTTCACTCTGTCGAAAGACTTGAATTCTCTGTATATTTTTTTTTAAATCTCAAAGCCATGATCTGCAGTATTTCTGAACACATCCAAAAATGAAAAACATAAAACATCCAAAAAAAAAAAATTGCAGCTATAAATGAGCTGGTTGTGTGACTATGAGCCTTCTCTGAAATTTAGCCATAGATTTTGTCTTTGGAATATTTTCTCATCGTTTCATCACACAGTTTTTGGCCAACAAATACTAAAAAAATCAAAACATTGATGTCATCTTCCTTTTTTTTTTAAAGGTAACTTACAAGATTAAAATTAATTTGGTTGCTGGTGGTTCTGAATATGTACAGCTCTTTTATCTCAGGTAAGAACTGGCAGATTGTTACTTTGACATGAAAATTACCTTCTTGGGTTTCTGTTTTGCTTTTTGATTTACATTTCAAGTAGCAGTGATTATGTTATAAAGTTACGTATCAAATAATTTTTCAAAGCCTTCCAACTTAATAAGATTAAAAGTATATGTACATAGCCAATGTACTGAAAGACTAAGCCTTTGTTTAATTTTGGGACTAGGAAATTGTATTATATTTTGGGAAAAATCATGCACTAAATATATTTTTTCCTTTTATCACTACTGTATATATACCGTGAGAATGGTTTTAAATTCTAAATATTCAAAGAAATGCATGTGTTGGAGATAGGAAAGAACACTTCAAATTGATCATAGATTTTAGTAGTTTTTCATAAAATGAGAACGTTTTAAAATATTCCTGTTTGATGTTTATTGCTTCATCAATAAATTATTTAGAATATTTGTTTTCCTCTAAAGGTATGTGATTTTGAAGACTGAGACATTGGTGTTTTAACCTCTAAGGATAAAGAAAATGTTTGGGGAAAGTATTTTATATTGCAAGTAAGTAAATTTTTCTTGGAGCATTGGAACTCACCATTGGAATTGAATATTTAGCAACTTATTCCAAAAAAAATTACTACTAAAGTTAGTGAAACAAACAGGATTTTTTTTTTGTATCTTAAAAGTAGATGAGAAACGACCCATCAAATTCCTTCATAGTAAAAACATATTGCAATTTGTATCTTCAGTAGTAAGATGTTTAGTATTTTCCAGTAAAATGGTGCTTTTAAAACTATGATTAAGTCTGCAGTAAACATCAAGACTATTGTCTTTCTAGTCTGACAAGGTATTTCCTTTAACCTTTTTTAATGATACCAAATACATTTTAAAAATGGTCTAGATGCACTCCCTGATCTTAGAATTTTTAAAAGAACTAATTTTAAAAATTCCGAACCACTAGGAAAACAATATGCAGTGTATTAATTATTGAAACTGTCCTAATTTGATTTGAAACTAATTGCTACTTGTTTTTCAATAAAGTTATGGGAAAAAATTCTGCATTTTCATATATTTTATTAACTATAATATTTTACCTATCTTCAGTAGTTTATAAACTAGTGTAATAATGTTTTGTAGTATGTAGAATATTATGTTTAAGAGATTTCTGATTTAAAACTTAGTAATTGCTTGTAAAGGTAGAAATATTTTTGAAGTACAATAGATACATACTGGGCTTTAGCATATCATGTGCCTGATACGTTAACGTTTCAAATTGAATGGAGAAATATGCTGATATTTTAAGGGCATACAAGTATATGTAAAGTTAAAACTGAATGTAGAAATTAATATCAAGTTGTTATTGGTAAGTGTTTGGCAAGATGAACTATAAACTATAATAAGGTTGGAAAAGCTTAAGACTAACTAAATGACCAGAGACTTTAAGGGTAAGTTAACTTACCTGAAAATTTTTTTTTTTTTAATGTCTTTTTGAGACAGGGTCTCACTATGCAGTTCAGGCTGTCCTTCAGCTCACTTTGTAGATCAGGCTGGTCTTGAACTCACAACAATCCTCCTGCCTCAGCCTCCCAAGTGCTGGGATTACAGGCATGCGCCACCACGCCCGGCCTTAATTTACCTGAAATTATGTGTAGAAAGGACCAACATTTGTTGATTAGCATTAGCTCAATCTGTTTATTCAAATAGGTGATAGGATATTTTTATTACCTTTCTCTGATGAAAGTTTTCCTTTTTAATAATTTGTACAGTTTGGTCAAGTTTGTATTTGTGTGTAAAACAGAATTCAGCATTACACTTTATCTATGGTTTAAGAATGGGATATACCAAAAAAGCCAAGACATCTATCTGTCTTTCTTCCCCAAGCTTCTTTATTTTTGTTTTGCTATACCGGGGATTGAACTCAGGACTCTGCTTGCCAGGCAAGTGCTTAATTCTACTGAGCTATCTCCCCGGCCCCAAGCTTCTTTACATACATGCCAAGATTAGGGTGGTTGTGTAGTTGATAGCTATTAAATTGACTTTCATATGTTCACACACTTACAAAAATTGAATTTTTTTAATGTGAGGCATAACAAGTTTCTTCATAGGTACTATATTTACAATGGTCTCTCCGAAGGATAATTTGATCCATTAAGTGAAAAATGAAGGGAAGATTAGAAATTTTAAATGAGAATTTTTATCTTTAATATCTTAGTATCAAATTTTTTAAATGTTTTAAGTGATACAGTAACCTGTAAATTTTCAGTTTAATATGCATTTTTTATAACTAATAAGATAAAAGATTATAGTAAGTCATTTAGGAAAATCCACATGTACTTGGATCTTTATGATAGTGTGTTCTTATGTTCACTTTTATTGTATTGCTTAACTCAGTTTTAACGTAATACACAAAAATGTTTGCTTTTGAAAGCAAATGTAAATGTGGGTACTGTTATATATATATCAAAATTGTGTCACCTATAAGATATACACAGCAGTTAAGTAAATTATATTTTCTTGCTTTTAAACTACTGTATTTCATGAAAAAGGTTTACTAGTGTATCTTTTTTTTTTTTTCTTTTGGCAGAGCAGGGGATTGAACTCAGGGCCTTGTGCTTGCTGGGCAAGTGCTTATTCCACTGAGCCATCTCCCTGCCCGTTTCTTCTTAAGAACCAAAGTGATAGTTACTTTGTTGCCTTTTGCGCTATTTTTGAGTCCTGAGACTCCCATCTAGTGGTTATTAGGTTGGATTATATTTACTATTCTGATAACTTAAAAATTCATTTGTGATTCCATAGAAATAAATGAACCCTGTGCTGTAGCTAAACCACAAGGTGTTTTGAGCCATGGCATGACACTTGGTTCTAGATTATGTGAAATAGATAATTTTCAATAAAACTTTAAAGTTTAGTCTACTATTTAGTGTGTTTTTTGTTCTTGTTTTTTGACACAGGTTCTTGCTATATGTATGTAGTTCAGGCTTCCTTGTCTTCACTGTAGCCGAGGCTGCCCTTGCGCTGAAGTTGACAATCCTGCCTCAGCTTCCAAGTGCTGAGATAATAAGGTGTGCACTACCACGCCTAGCATTACAATTTTTTTTTCATACCAGACACTGAACTCAGGACCATGGGCTTGCCAGGCAGACATGTAAGGAGCTGTGCTATCTCGGTGGTCCTCAGTTTCTTGACTTATCTAAAAATTTCACCTATTCACGATTTATTTTTCTCCATTGAGATTTTTATTGTTTATATAAAGCAAGAGGGAGGAAAATTTGAGGACTTGTCTACTGTTTTAATCAGAGGTAGGTGATAAAGTAGAAAGTAGAAATTCCATGATCAAGAGATAGCCATCATGTAAACAAGCCCTACGGCGTTGACATTTTGTTCTCTACACCTTCATCTACTTTCTGTATGACTGCTGGGACTTTATAATCTCTTAGGGTCTCTCTTAGCTTATAAATTGTTGGACATAGTCTGAGAATGGTGGAATATGCTGTAATCCCAGCACTCAAGAGGCTGAGGCAGGATAATCACCTTGAGTTTGAGGCAAACCTGGGCTTCATAGTGAGTCCAAGTCAGTCTTACATAGTAAGACTGTCTGAAAGAAAAAAAAAAAAGTTGGATCTAAATAGTGGTAAGTATTGAATTATTTTATACAAATTTCAGGATTTTAAAATTCCAAATCATGGGTTCTCTGTCATGGAACTACTAAAATAGTGGCAATTGACTTTGTTAATGATTTTTTTTTTTAGGTATTCTAATAAATAGCATAGGTACTTGTGAAAAAGTATTTGGAATGTGAGATTATTTCTAAACAATGAAGATTTAGAATATTATAATAAAAGCAATTATTGATTTTTCTACTTAATTTTATGTAATATTTGCAGCTAGCCAAGATTATAAATGAGGGTTTCTAGATTGCTTGTCTGATAAAATCTATTTTATTCCTTTAAGACATTTTTATGCTTCAGAGAGCAGTATTGTCATTTTATCGAGTACTATATCCCCTTTCAGATTGAATGCGAACTTTGTTTCTTTGAGATACGGTCTCAGGGTAGCTTTGAGTTCACTCTACCACAGGCCGCTCTCCCAAGTGTTAGGGATCTCTTTGCTTCAGTCTCTTTTAAGTTTTGGTTACAGGCATGTGCCACCATGCCCAGCTAAATGTAGACTTATTATCAAATTGCTTATTCCTGGATTAGGTTGTATAATTGAAACTAGAGTATATTTTGAGTCTTATATTTTTAATATTTGCTTCTGTAACATCTTAAGTATTATTAAAATCAAATAAGTTTTGATATACTATATAAATAATACTCAGGTGTGTATTTTGGAAATTCTCCTTTTTCAGAAATTTTTTTTTGGCTTTTTGAGACACAGGGTCTTGGTGTCCATTCAGGCTGGCCTTGAGCTCACTTTTGTAGCCCAGGCTGATCTCAAACTTGCAACAGTCCTGCTTCAGCCTCCAGAGAGCCAGGATTATAGGTGTTAATCACCATACCTACCTCTCTCTCTCTTTTTTTTTTTTTTTTTAATGTGGTGGTGGGAATTGAACCTGGGGCCTTGTGCATGCCAGGCAGGAGCTCTACCATTGAGCCCCATCCGACCCCAGTTTTCATAGTCTGTTTAAGCTAAATGCTCCTCTGTCGTTGCAGTTTATGTATTTGGTACAGGTTCTCATTACACTGCTCCAACTCATATTCAGCCTCCCCCACCCTTGGGATTACAGGCATGCACCACTGCTTGCCTAAGCAGGTGCTTAGTCCGCTGAGCTGTCTCTCTGGCCTCTCTCATTCTGGTTCAAAAATGTGGTGAGGTGCTATTTCACAGTGGATCCCTTTTTGGGACGGTAGAGGATATGGTGGATTATATTGCTATCAAAATATTCTTAGTGATACAAAGTAAGATGCCTTTTTGTGGAGCCATGAGAACTGGTCTTGGTAGGTAACTTAAAAAGCACATCACGGGGCCAGGGAGATGGCTCAGTGGAATATGCACTTCCCTGGCAAGTGCAAGGGCAGGGCCTGAGTTCAATCCCTGGTTCTGCCAAGAAAAATAAAAGTACAAAAGCACATCAGACATATATATGTAGGCTCCTTAGCATTCTCCTTTACCTTTGGAAGAGCAGAGGCTTATAGATAGAGGCTTTTTCACCAAGATTCCATCTTACCTCAATGCTACCCTTCTGTTAGGGGTTAAGTCAGTTTATTTTTCCCACTTCTTGTCTGTTCACAAATATCTTCCCTTCATTGTAAGGTCAGATTAAATTTATTTTATTTTAGTTTTTTGGCGGAACCGGGGATTGAACTCAGGCCCTTGTGCTCACCAGGGAAGAGCTTATTCCACTGAGCTGTCTCCCCGGCCCCTAAGGTCAGATTAAATTTAGAAGTTAAAAAAAAATGGGTTCTAGGTAAGCTTTATTTGTTAACTGGGAAGATATTTGAGCACCGACTCATCAAGGAATTTTAAAGCAGATCTTTGTTTCTTGGTGAGTTGTCAAAATGGCTGAATGGATTTAGTTTTTTTTTTGGGTGGGGGAACCAGGGATTTAACTCAGGCCCTTGTGCTTGCCAGGGAAAGCGCTTATTCTATTGAGCCATCTCTTGGGCTCCCATTTAGCTTTCTTAAGGAAAAATGAGGACTTGTTTTTTTTTAATATGAAAGCTGCTGTTTAAGAAAGCATTTTCCGGCCAGGCCAAATAGCTCAGTGGATTAAAGTGCCTGCAAGCAGGTGCAGGTGCAGGTGTAGGCTCAAGGGCTGGAGTTGGGGTTTGATCTCCCAGTGGGGCCTCACTGAGCCAGCAATTGCAACTGGGTGTGGTGGTGTGCCCCTTTAATCCCATCTCTTGGGAGGCTATAAATAAGCAATCACTGGGAGACCTCTAGTAGTGAGACCCTGAATACTCTGTAGACCTTTCCCTAAAATACAAAAAACTAAAAAAATGAAAAAGCATTTTCATATCTTAACTTTTAAGTTAAATTCTAAAGTTCAGGTAGGTTTTTTTTGGGGGGGGGTTTCTGAAATTTTATTCATCTGAAACTTTTAGACAGCTCTTTGGCTTTAGATTTTTTTTTTTTTTTTTGATGGTACTAAGGATTGAACTCAGGATCTTAGGCTTGTCAGGAAGCCAGTGCCTTATCCATTAGGCAGCAGTCTTTCGCTTGTCAGGCAGGCGCTTCTACTGAGCTGTCTCCCTGGCCCAGCACTTTGGTATTTCTATACTTTGTCCTAGACTCAGGGTCTTACCCACACTGTACCAGCACTGAGCTGTATCTGTCCCCAATCTTCTCTCTACATTTTGTAATTGTACTCAACAGTAGTTTTTAAAACAGTTTGTGAATAATATTTCAGAAGAAATTTAAGATACAGAAAACCCTTTTTCGTGTTTAGTAACCCAAGTATTTGAGACTAGTGTAAGCTAAGGTAAAAATTTTTTTTCACTAAGTATACATTTTAGCATTACCTTATAGATCAGTAAAATTAATAGTTCTGGGGTTTTTTTGGCGGACCAGGAACTGAATTCAGGCCCTTGCGCTTGCCGGAGAACCACTTATTCCACTGAGCCATCTCCCCAGCCCCCAGATTAGTAGTTTTAAATGATACTCAGTGTTTTCTTTCAAGTACTTGTATGGATGATTTGATTGTGTACATTATGTTGGTTATAATACATGATAATGTGAGGAAATACAGTAATGCTGAAAGAGTGACCTTGCAGGGGAAAATTTGGAAACTTGGTTTTAGAAGGCTTGAAACTGGATTGGTTGGAAGATCAGAGAGGAAATAAAACTCTTGTTACAGAGATGTTGGGTTTTTACAGTCTTGGTTGCTCATTGCTTCTACCCAGGGAGCCCAAATATTTATGTGCCTACTACTTTCAAGGTCTCAAGGGGGTGAGACAGGTGTGTAATTTTAGTGGTACCTTATTCTAGATGTGAGTCTCTTACCCTGCCAGACTTATCCTTTTCAGGTTTTTAGGTCTTGTCTTTGGACTTAGCGATCCTTATAAGATGTTGAAGCTTTGGCATAAATAATGACATTTAATCATGTATTTTTTTTTTGTTTCTTATGTATAAAATTATGTTCTTTTGTCTTGTGCAGAAATGTGAATCTCCTGACTGATAATCTAGAAAGCCTGAACAGTATAGCAGACCTTGGAAACAGTAAGTATTATCCAGTTTCCATGTTGTTGTAAATGTGACTGGAAAGTTTGAGTGGTTGAGTTGGAGTTGTGCAAATGGAGGAGTTAGTGATACATGGGGACAGTAAAGGGCCATCAACCTGTTAGATCTATGAGGTTCACTAATTAGTTTATTAACTTCTACTTTGTTTTCTTCACTTCAACTCAGGCAGAATTAAAATGTAAACCAAGTTCACATTGGGCATTATTCAAACATTCCTCTTAGATCTGGATATTGGGGATCCCCCTTTTTTACAAGTAGACTCCTCCCACAACCGGGGATTGAACTCAGGCTCTTGTGCTTGCCAGGGACGCGCTTATTCCACTGAGCCATCTCCCCAGCCCTAAGTAAACTTTTTTGGAGCACACTTGTATTTAATACAGACACTTTTTCTTTTGTTTTTTTCCCCGTGTCAGATGGGTAATGTGCCCATGTCATAACAAGGTTTGAGGGCGGCACATCTCATGCATAAGTCATGAACACCCAGTCATCACGCTCATGAACCGAAGGATCTGACGCTTTGTGGTTGTCTTTCCACCACTGATTGAAGAGTTGAGGGGACCTGTAAAATAGCCATGTAGCCTAAAAATTTTATTGTGTGATTCCCTAAGGAAAGTTTGCTGACCAACTTCTAGATCTGTCCAACTTTTTAACTATTATCATACCTACACAGAAATCAGAAATCATTGGGTTCTCAATTTGGTAATAAAACACTTTTTTTTGTAATTCCTAATGTTGAGATTACCACCAATTCAGTAATTCTGAATTTTCTTCTGCTTACAAGTCCCAACAAAAAGGTTTTCACTCTGGTTGACAATGATGTTATGATTTGGTATTAGAAGTGATGTTAATTGCTACTGCTATGTCATAGCATCTTTTAATTCCAAACCTGAGAAATAATGGGATTGACTAGGATGAGAAAATTGTTAATGAATGAAATCATTTGACTTCTCTAAATTTTTTTTTTTTTTGTGGAACCAGGGATTGAACTCAGGCCCTTGTGCTTTCCAGGGAAGTGCTTATTCCACTGAGGCATCTCCCTGGCCCCCTGATTTTATTACTGACAACCTTTTTGGTAGTTTACTAGGTGTTTTATCACAGTGATTTTTTTTTTTTTTTTAACCGTTTGGGAATTTATATTTTAGGTGATGATTTTTCTCTGCTTTAATCCATAGTATGAATGGCTTATAGGGCCCTAGAAGCCATTCATACTATGGATTAAAGCAGTATAGAAGTTCCTTTGCTTCTTGATGAGGCAAGGTGAGTAGAGCTGAAAACTTCCTAATGTAGTACAGACAGATACAGTGTCAACTCTGAGCATATTTAAGAAGTTTGTTGCCTAGCTTGTAGTAGATGCTCAAGAAATACCTACTAATTGATTATAGCTTCCGTTAGTATTGCTTACCAATTAGTGTTTTGAATCTTAATGAAAAGTAAAGATCCACATTTTAATGTGTTAAATATCAGTATTCTGTTTGAAGGTCTACGTTTTTCTCAGTGAAGATTAAAATGTGGTGACAAGATCTTGCTGTCTTTTTTTCTCCCTCCGTCTCTATATAGTCAAGCTTAAAATCCATGAGGACAATTGGAACATATTGATTTAATTAGAAAAACCTTAGAAAAGATGACTCCTTGTCTTGGTTAACATAATTGACCTTATTCTCTCAGTGACTAATAACAGGCTGGTCTTTTTCCAGTCATTTGGAAGTTCTTAGGCCTACCTTATTTAAGATTCAGCTCTGTTAACATGTATTGAGGATTCACACTTTTTAAGAGGCAGTTATGGTAGTTTACTTTTCAGGGACATTTTATACAAATATTTTTCAGCTTTAAAGATTATTTAAAGAGAACATAGAGATCAAGACATAGTCACCAGAAATCTTCATTACACAGTGGGCAGGATGAATTTTCATCCTGTAGTATAATTTTATGTCTTGTCTTGTTGGTTTTGAAATAAAGTACTTAAGTTTCAGAATAATGCACATATTTACATTAATAGTAGCTTTCACTAGCCAGCTATTTAAAAGTTTAAGAATTGTTCCTTGTGTTCTTACATTTTTTTTTTCTGCTATGAAAAATGGGAAAGTTGCCAAGAAAAGGGTAAGATGATTTGAGAGGAGCACTTCTTAAACCCAGTCTAGATAATGAAGCATTTGCCTACATTTCAATTTACAGTGTATTTTATAACATCCTAGTGTTTTTTGAACTTGAATGAAGTAGAATTTGAAGTTGACTCCCTGCTTAATTTTGTGTTTTATGGATGTGTACAATGTTGGGAGATTAGAGGAGGCAGCCGTTCTCATTATGCTTTTGCCTTCATTCAAGCTTTTGCCTTTGCTATGGGATTGTTACAAGAACAATTGTATGTTCTTTAAAAAGAAAACAAACTGATATCAAAGTGAGGAAATTGTAATTAAGGGTTTGAGCCTCATGTGAAATTTAAGGTCTAGATCTGTCTGGCCTTTGGAGTTGTAGATCAAAGCATTATTTGTTCAGTATGTCTTCAGTAATTCACTAGAAGAAGTAGAGCAAGACTTTGATATCTGGGAACTACCCGACTATTTTTTCTTTTTGAGTGTTTTGATAGGGTGGTTTTAATTTAATGTAATACTAAACTTTTAAAATTAGAAAGTGTTAGGTCTGTCCAGATAGCTCAGCAGACTAAAACATCTGCTTAGGCAGGTGCAGCAACCTTGGTTCAATCCCTGGTGTGTGGTGCTGGTCCAAGCTCTTGGGTGCACTGACAGGACAACAGACTGGGTGTGGTGGCATGTGCCTGCAATCCAAGCGCTTGGGAGGCTGAAAACAGGAGGATCACTACCAGTCTGATCTGTGTAATGAGACCCTGTACTACATTAAAGGAAAAAACTTATTTATTAAATAACTGTCACTATGATTCCATGTGTCCTTTAAAGACAACTTTACTGCTGAAATATAAGTTACATTTGATTCAGTAAAGTTAGATTGAAGCTCCCACACACTTTGGTTATAGTGTTATTGGAAGGCTACTCAATGTTTGTTGAGATTGTTTTATGTTTGGTAATGCAAGCATTATGAACATGCTCACTTAATGCTCTGCTGTAACAAGAGGTAGGTACTGCGATTCTGTTTTACAGATGAGGAGTTTGTATGTTGTTAGCAAAAGAATTTTCAGGCTCAGATTTCATTCCTTTTTTTTTTTTTTTTAACAAAACTTTGCTTATTTGAAAATTTGGTTTTGATAAGAATTTAAAACTATGCATGAAAATACATTAGTCTTTGAATCCCTCATTGGTTCTACCAAAGCAATTTTGGCTATTAGTAAAGTTTTCATTTTTGGCTTTGAATTGGCCTTGGAGAAGTACAGATTGTGATTTTTCCCAATGTCATAAGAGTTGTGTGTTTTCTCTTGTGGCATTTTTTACCCTTTTGAAAAAACAAATATATGACAGCATGACAATGCTGTTTTCTAATATCTATTGTCATACACACCAGTGTAATTTCTGAGTTATTTTGGAATGATTCTAATGTTATAAGACTTTTTTTTGAATAAAATGATGGTTTTAGAAGGCAGTTTATTTTGATCTGTGTCAGTGATGGTGAACCCTTAGAGCTATCAGTGATACAGCCCATTGTGGCACCTATGTAGCCCATAGGTTTACTACCACTTTTTTTAACCACCACTGTTTAGGTAAGTTTATCTTCCTTTACACAGCAAAATATAAAACCTGTTGTATCATTTAATATGCCAGATTACACAGCTACCAGAGTGACTAACTTGGTTATTAGTGCATCTCTACTATCATTATTTATCGAAATTATTTACATGACCAATTTCATTTAAAGGTTGATCTTATATTGTAACAATAGATTCAAGAATTTAGATTATAATTGTCAGTATTTTCTTAAATACCATAATTAAGAAAAGAACAATGCAAATGGAGGATGCTTTATTGATAGAAGAAATCTGGGTTAATTCTCATATTAAAATTAGGGCGTGCAGTGCTGGCCCCACTCCTGGGGTGCACTGAGTTAGCAAATGAAACTGGATGTCTTAGCGTGCTCCTGTAATCCCATCACTTGGGGGACTGAAAGCAAGAGAATCGCTGAGTCTGTTCTAGTAGTGAGACTTTGAACACCCTGTAGACTCTGTACCACATGCATTACGAAAAAAGTAGTGATAATTGTGACACTCCTTTTTAGTAGTGCTGTTTAATAGAGGTGCATCAGTATTTTGGTGTCACCAAATAATTCATTAAGTACCTTTTTATATTTTTTATAATAGAAATTTGATTAGTCAAGGAGACAAATTAATAAGAACTAAAGTACCCTAATATTTGCATTTCCAAGGTAGGTAGACATTTTTTTTTTTTTACTTCATCTCCACACATTGAGTTGGAGAGTTTCACAATTCATATAGAGAAGAGCAGGGTTAAAAGTTGTTTTTACAGTTCTATGTATTTAATCATTTTCCATCCAGATCATTTACTTGGGGTAAAATCACCTGGCTTCAACTTTGCCCTTCAGTGTAGATTATTGGAAGATTTATTTTGCTTTGACGAATATGTAAAAATGGGGCAAAGAGATTATTTTAGTTATGAAATTTGAAGAGAGCATTTTATAGTGAATACCAAATAAGCCAGGCAGATATTTCACATTTTTTGTTTTTTCCTTTAGAGGTTCTACATTTTCTGCAATTCTTAGATAATATAAACTAAATCAGATCCATCTATACTATATAGGCCATTTTGTGTTATCTGGTCAAAATTAACTTGGTAGACTGGAAAAGTATGCTGTGATCCAGTGCTTTGCTTTTTAAAATTCCCTTCAGATTGTTTGCCATAATTTTCTTTGAGCTTGGAAACTTTCATGTGTTGAGATTTAGAATCTGTAGGGTTTCTGTAATTAAGCTTTTTTAGAATTTTTAAGTGGTAAATAGCAAAAATTTGACTGTTCGCTGCCACTTTTGTACATACAAATGTATCTTATGACTAGTGTTACTTGTATGCAGTCTTTGGATCTCTGAGAAGCTGTAAATGTGTCTGCATTGCAAACAACTTCATGCCCATGGATAGTTAAAAGCTGATACAGGTTAAAGGTTTGGTATATGGTAGGGTTTCTTTAAGGTGGGTGGATGTTTTTTATTTGAAACTATAAGATTATTGGCATTCCAACAGCATTTTTTTTCTTTCAATTTTTATTTTTTTTTTATCAAGCACCCAGTCAGCTTGAAGAGTCTCAAAAGGACCCTACTACTGAGAAATCAAGATGGCAGTCTACTATGGGGAATTGAGGAAAATGGATTAATACCAGAGTGCTGTGATAAATTACTATCAAGACAGGGTTCTTTTAACATGGATTCAGTGAAATGAATGAAACCTATGTTACCCAAGAAATGGACAGTGGATTTGACTTTCTAAAGACTTGCATCATTTAGACTAGTTCATTTTTGACATTTGGAGAAGATGATAACACAGATGATAGTGTGTATGCCAAATTTTGATTTGCTTGAATATGACTTCATGGAATGTTAACTTCAATAAAATTTCTAATGTTTAAAAATTTCTCAGTTTGGGCCTTTTCTTTTTAAGTGAAAGTTTCATTACATGTTCAATTATCACTTTAATAACACTTTAATTCTTACAGTTGCCCAGCAGTATACTCAAAATGATAACATGGAACTGATAATGTTGGAGTACATTTCACCTGGTTGATAAATATTTGTAGTTTTTTACAAAACTGTGGGAATTTTATTCGTGCTTTGGGATGGTTATTAGGTTAAACTGCTTTTGTTCACGTTTGTGTTAAGTTTTGAGTGAATTTCCTTAGATTTCTCTTTGCTTTCTTGAAATGCCTTACAAAACAACTTGAGTGGGTAATAATGAGCTTTTAATCTACCATGAGACTTAATGAACTTGTAAATGATATGTTTTGTTGCTCTAGAACTTGGGATGATACAGTATTGTGTGAATTGAGTTGATTGAAATGGTTTCTCTTGCATGTGCATTTTTATGTTATGAATAAAGTACCTCGCAAGGGGATGTTCATTGGAGTATTCCAGCTTATGTCTCTTAATGTTAGGGAAAGAAATGTTGGATTTATAGGGAAGCGTCCTTAGGGTATATACAAACCAGCTTAAATCTTCAGTGGGAATGATGGTTAGATAACGTACATTGTATTTATACTTGAAATAGGATTGATATCTTATGTTTTCTATCTTACTGGAAATTTAGAAGGATTAAATTACACTATGCCCTAGATTACTACCTGTATTTGAATATTAATTGCTAGACTTCCATTTTTTTGCTAATCAAATAATTTATCAGTTCAGTAGGCTTTGAGACACCAGATAGATCATTGATTATTTTCCAGTTTTATAAAGAATGGTTTAACTTAATTTAATCATGTGATAAATGTAAATATAGTACCATTGTGTGCATGTCCATGGTCAATACATTTATGGTGTTTTTTTCACTGATATTTTGTGGTTGGTTGATCTTTGTATAAATTCAAAAGGGATTTTGGATTTTAATTTGATATAAAAGTTACGGAATTTAAGGTTTTGATTATAGCTTATATTTACTAGAGTCAGTGCCTTTGCTTTTGTTGGTTGGAAATCTGCAATGGATTGCCTTAGCATGGGAATGAAGCACTTTGGTGGATTATAATGCTGGATTAGAAAAGTTGACTGGATTTTTTAGGGCATGTAAATGTTTACTGCTGTATGAGGTGTTTGATGAGGACTGTGAATAATTGTTTCTCCCATAAGTAATTTTGTTTCTGTATATTTGGAGGTTTTCATTTTTGGAAGAGTTTTCCCTGACTGTACTTCGATAATTTGCTGTCAGATATGACCTATTGCTATAATGTCATTGTTGAAATGGGTATACAGAGTTTGAGTTGAAACATGAGGGATGGGTTGGGATACGTATTCTGTTGGTTTGGGAGGTGGTTCTGTTTCTTGATTTAAAGATCACTATAGTTGGACTGTATGTTTGAGTTTGAAGACCTTTGTTTTGCCTAATCCAAATGAGATCATTGGTGGTTTAAGTTTTCAAGATTATGTAATCGGTTAAATAATTTTATAAAAGTGAAAAGATAATACTGAATTTCCTAAAAAAAAAAAAAATAGAAGTGTTAAGTTTTGCCCCATGCAACTGAACACTAGGGAGGCGCTGTTGAGTTGTAAAATTTACCCCTTTCTTCCATTTGGGAAGGAAAATTCCTCCTTAAATTTTAGCTTTAGATAATTTTTAGGCAACATAAAGAAAGTAGACCATGTATTTAACTTAAATAGAATAGGGTGTACTTTTATTTAGAAGCTATTTTGCCCTGGGGGGGCTAATTTTTTGAAAGATTAGTACTTAATATAGGCTTTAGATTTTCTAAGAATTATCTTTATTTCAAAATGGCTTGATAAAACACCACTTCCTGTCCAGGGAGGAAGTTATTTTAGCTCAAGGACTGAAATATTTAGCAGATCTTTAGACAAAAGGAACAAATTACATTTCTCTCTGGCTTAAAAAGGGTGCTTGAGCCAGAGGGGGTTAAGAAGCCCTTCCCCCTCCCTCTGATGGGGTGGTCTGGAGGGGCAGGGAGGGGTGGGGGTGGGGGTCTTTAGGCTCCCTGGGATGGAGGATCTTTTTTTTTTTTTTTTTTTTTTTTTTTTGGTGGAGATGAAGGGGTGGGTCTATGGTACATCACCTGAGTTGTGGGGTAAATGTAGAGAGTGTCAATCAAAGGCAGAGCTCTCAGAGCTGGGAAGGAGGCTCTAGATGGCGGCTGTGCCTTAGAGAGAGCGCGCTCAGCTCCCTGCCTTCGCCTCACTTTACGCAACTTTCCCTAACTTTCGGGCAGCCTCAGGGGGCCCCTGCAGCCCCCTGCCTCTCCTAGTGACTTACTGGGGTCGATTTGAACCTTTTTAAGGGAGAAAAGCAGCTTTTGGGAGCTTTCTTTTCCTGCCTTGTTGGAAAGAAGCCGCCGTACTGAGAGCCCAGGTCGTTGTTTTTTCCAGCTTAGAAGCCATGGCGCACCTCCATTTTTGTGCGCTCTCTTAATGAGGTTTTTTTTTCTTCCGGACCCTTTATAGTTTTAATTATTGCTTTATTTTTTGACCAGCTAACATATTTGAGGATTATTTTATTTATTTTTCGTATTTTACCGGAAGATTTTGCCTTTATTTTTAATTATTTTGGATCTGATATTCTACCAGTAGCTAGGACTCTAGCTTTGGACATACTACATGGATCAGGTAAGTTGACGATCACTAGTAATAATTTCAAAGATTTGTGTGTTAAAGTTTGCTTTATTTTTTTTTTTTTAATATGAGAAATTCCTGGATGACGCAGTAAGATACAGATATTGTTATTTGTGTCCACTGTGTTACTTTGAGAAACTTTACTTATTGATAATGATGCTTTCACTGTTGGGCTTATCCTTTTTTTTTTTAAATAGTAATATTTTGTTTTCATGGTTTCCGTTGTTGTAGTTTATTAATGTCCTTAACACGGACAGGACTTTGTTCTTGTTACTAAAAACCATCCTTAGAAACCGGGACCTTACCTTTCTTTCAACTTTTGACAGTAAATACCTGGGCACAGGACTTCAAAGCAAACACAGATTCCCCTTCCCCCCTTAATATTTAAGAATTAAAAGATGATGAGAACTAAGGACAAAAGCCAAGAGGAGGACAGTTCGCTACACAGCAATGTATCGAGGTATGAGCGATCAACTTTCTTCCTTTTTGTCTTTTTTGGGGGGGGACCTCAGCTCACAATTGTTTACCTTGACAGACATAAATTGAAGTCTGTGTTATTGTAAGTATTTTTCTAATTTGAGCTCTTTTTTTAAAGCGTGACCTTGAGATTGTTAATATGCCACACCCTAATTTTTTGGTAGCAATTTATGAAAGTTGAGTTGTGACTTTAAGGCCTCTTACAGCAGTCTAAAGCTAAGGTACCTTTATTCAAAGAGGCCTTTCCTTTTAACTACAGTTTTTCTGTCAGTAAATTTCAGGTTTTAGGTTTTGTGTTGCAGAAAAATGACCTTGTCGGTTTAGCCATTGCTGCATTGCACCATTTTACATACAAGGCAAATTTTTTCTTTGAAGAATCTCAGACATCCAAACTTGTAACTGAGGGCCATACAGGAGCCTTGTAGTAGTAAATTATAGTAAATAGACATTTGAGACAGTTATATGAATGAAAAAATGTACATTTAAAAACGAAATTACAAAAAACACCCTTTGACTGATACCTCTCAGTTTGTATTTTTATTGACTTCTTTCTTTTGATATAGTTGACATTTTAGGAAATTTTGATGATTTGTCAAAATCTTTACTTGGTTACAGTGCCTGAATTTATGAAATCAAACCTGTAGTCACAGAAATCCTGGAATGCTCTTAATATGCTTCTGCTTTTTAAAAAATTGTGATTATGTTTATTGTGCATTTTGCATTTAAGCATTTTGAGGTTTTCATTTGTATTGTGACAGTGCATTGTGAATGACAGATGTAGTATTTTATCTTCACATTTTAGTTGTTCTTGCTTTAAATTCATTGATTTATTTCGACAGAGTCCCCAGGAATGGTTTATCTTCTGAAGCTTACAAATGTACTTTTTCAAGTCATGATTTGTTTCTCTCATTCCTTGGAGTAGTTTATTAGTGACTTAAGTAATAAAGCCTCGTAAGATATTTTTGTTGTATGATTTTTGTATCCTAATTATACATAAATGCATTTCTTAATGTGTTATTGTTATAAATCTTAATAAGCATGTGATTTGGTTATTGGTTGTGATTTTTCTTGGTTTGATTTTTTTTTTCTATGAAAAATATTAGGCTAATGAATTTGGAAGCCTTGAGTATAGTTACAAATGTTTAATTTTGGCTCAATATATATTTTGAGTCTTGATTTTAAAAATACACTCCCAAGTTCTGTTGGAAATTGAGTTGTCAAAAACACTGGATGTTTTCTGAATAAATTGCCCAAGTAATTAATAGGTTATATATAGGACAAAAAAACTTCCGCTAATGCTAAACTGATTTTTCTGAAAAGTAACAGTTTCAAGAAATGAAAACTCCAGCTATATTTGACAAATTACTAAAGATTTTACATTAAAATTACTTCCTTGAGTTTATGATTTGCATAGTCTCATGGCTTTTGGCTTTCTATGCAAGGTTTGTGATTAACTTCAGTTTTCAGATAATGCTCCAGCTTATTAGTAGAGCAGTGCTATTACTTTTCTAGATTTTTACTCTTGGAAAACTCCTTGGAAGTTATGCATTTGACTACCCACAGTGGAGTGCAGCAGACCAAGAAAGTTTTTAATGCCTTTTTCCCAAGTATACTTTTGAGTCGTACCTGATGAATGTCTCAAAATACTTGAGACTCCTTGAAGATGGAGTTACTTTTAAAACACTCCTACTCTTTGAGTTGCATACATTACTAATACATGTACAGAAGTGTGACATCATTTCCTTTTAAGATTTCTCAGAGGGTGTTATATAGCTTGTTTCAGTGTAGTTAGTTGTTACTTCTAGAGAGTTGAAATTGAGAAGGCTGACTGACAGTGTATCTGGTGCTTCATTTCTGTGTCATAATTTTTCTGAAAGGACCAAAGTTTTAATGGCACAAAGAGTAGTGTTTAGGAAATGCCACAAAAATCACCCTGCAGCTTGAGTCTTTGTGAAGTTGAGTTTGTAGGTCAGGTAAACTTTGGTCTGAGAAGTATTTTAGGAAATAGAATTGAGTGTTTAAATGTTTTCATGTTTTTGGATCTAGTGCAGTACTTCAGAGTAGTTATGTAAGTCTGTATTCTTTTGACATTAATGCTTAGGTCTAACGTTCTTTGTATATCCTTTTTTTCATATTTAAGTCTACTTTCAAAAAGGGCTTGAAAAATTGGATATTTTTAAATATTGAAAACATGTTTAGTGATGGACATATAGCCACACATTTTATCCAAATTTGCCTTTGACCATAACTTATGGAATATCAAAGAACGACAACTGGGGAGAAGTCAGTGATCTTGGAACTTCGTGTACCCAGATTTCTGTGTGTTCTGGGACTACGCTTGCAATTTAAAGTTGATTACAAGTTCTTCTCGAAATTGCCCTCGAGGTAGTAGATTTGATAACCTGAGGTGCGGGCAGAGTGCCTCTCCTGTTCGATCTGCTCAGAGGCAGAGTAGAAGGGGCTTAATGCAGGGCGTGTGGAGTGGGCCTGGCAGCCTAGGTGGCAGCCATTTTATGACGCTGATAATACTGTAGAAATCGGGAATTTTGAGGAGACTGAAAATACACGAATCGAAACCCGAAATCCAAAGCATTTTAACTCTCCTTCACCCGTTTTTCATGCCGTGGGACAGAAATAAAGGGCAACTTGGTAACTAGCACAGGCAACAACTCTGTAAGCCCTTGGCATCTTGGTGCAGGTCCAGCTCAGTCACAAAATGGCTGTTCCTTTGTGCCGCAGCGCTGACAGACATACTGCATTGCACAGTGTACTCGCCAAACAGCAGGAAGTTGCCGTGCGGAGTTCAAAGGCCGGCCGGCGCCGGCGCAGGCAGCTGATTGGCTTCGCGCGCGGCTGGTAACAGCCGGGTCAACAGCGGCGCCTTAGACTAGGCCCGCCCCGTGACGTCACCGCAACGCCGCGGGGCGGGTGAGCGGATGACGTGGAGCGCGAGCGTCGGGCTGGGAAGGAGGGTCCGGTGCTTTCCGGCGGGCGTAGTTTTTCCGGGTATTCTGGTTGGGGGTGCTTCGCTTTTCGTTCGGCGTCAGCACCCTACGGGTTGATTTGGTTTGCGAGTTCCTGGGAATAGTTTTCTTCTTTCAGTAGCTGTACCTACTTTTAGAGATAAAAGGCACGAGTCGGAAATTTTCGAGTAGAAATCCTAGTTTAAAGCCCGGTTTCGTTTTCCCTTTTCCTAGCCCAGCTGCTTTTCTTTTGTACTGTGCGCGGCCTTGTTCTGTGTGAGAGCTTATGGAGTGTAGCCTTGTCCCTGTTAACAGGGTGGGCTCCGGCGGGGCGGAGCTCTAATGAGCCTCGCGGGCAGCGCCGCTGACCATGGCTCCTAGAGCCGGGCGCGTCTCGAGCCTGCTCGCTCCCGAGCGCTCTCATGCGTCCCCTGATGGAGAAACGCAGGTCAGTATGTGTTCAGTGCCGTCTGTGTTAAGATTATCGCAGTGCTGTCAGAAGAGGGCTCACGGTGCGCGAGGAAGGAGCCCTCTTCAGCTGTGGAGTAACAAATCGAGAAGTAAGGAAGCACTAGGCGTCCGCACCCGTGGAAGTACGTCCACACACCGGGCAGTTGCTGGAGCCCGCGCCTCGACGCTCGGCTGCACGCTGGGATTCCTGGTAGCGTTCTGGGTTGAAGAAGGTGTAGTTTACCAACGATGCCTCCCTAATTAAGTCGCAAATAGCGAATTTAACACTAACAAGCCCTCCGTGTTGGCTGCTGGCAAGTTTTTTCTTGCTTGGTTTGAGTACGTTTTGGCAGTAACCAAGGCTGTGGTGCAATAGGCCCTAGTTTAGAGTTATTACAGTTAAGTAAAATATCTTTACAAGGTATGAGGACTTCTTCAATGTAGTTGGAGATGCTTTTTTTTTTTTTTTTTTTTTGGCAGAACCGGGGATAGAACTCAGAACCTAACGCTTGCCAGGGAAGCGCTTATTCCACTGAGCCATCTCCCTGGCCCCGGAGATGCTTTCTTAGGCATGTCTCACGTTTCTGAATGTGAAAAACAGTGAAAGTAGTCCCTATGATATAAACTATTGGCTGGGCGAGGTGGTGCATGCCTGTAATCCCAGCAGCACTCAGGAGGCTGAGGCAGGATTGGTAACAAAGCAAGCTCAAGGCCTCCCTAAATGGCATACTGAGACCCTGTCTCAAAAAGAACATGGGAAAAAGAAATATATATATATATATATATTGTCGGTTCTCACAATCTTTTTTTTTTTTTTTTTTTTTTTTTTTGGCCGAACCGGGGATTGAACTCAGTTCCTTGCGCTTGCCAAGGAAGTGCTAATTTATCCATCAAACAAAACAAATCAAAATACTGCATTGGGGCCGTGGAGATGGCTCAGTAGACTAAGTAGTTGCCTGGCAAGTGCAAGAGCCTGAGTTCAATCCCTGGATCCACCAAAAAACAAAAAAAATACTGCTTAAATGTATAGTCTATGTTTGTAGCATCCATTAAGACTTAATTTTGAAGATGAACATTAACTGCAGTTTCTTAACATTTTAAACTTCCCAGGGTTTCTATTTATGTTGTGTATTGCAACTAAATTACACATATAAAATTTAAATGTTTAGTAATTGCTACATGCCCTTAAATTCCTGAATGTGGGATAGAATTTTAATAGTCAACTGTGCTGTTATGTTTAGAATTTAAAAGTTTTACTCTTTGGAAGTTGTATTATCACATAGGTTTACTGTATTGTTAAAATTATATCAGCATCAGCAGTATATCTGCACTGTTTGTAGTCCATGTGGGTCTAATTAATATTTTTATTTTTTACATTTTGAAAGAAATATCAATGAGACAGTTTCAACACAGGTTAGTAGGATAGCTGCAATAATTAATACATTGCATATTGTCTTTGAAGTAGTTACAGTTCAGTTCATGTTTTAAAAACTTTTTTTTTTTTTTTTTTTTTTGGGGCAGAACTGAGGATCAAACTCAGGCCCTTGTGCTTGCCAGGAAAGCACTTACTCCACTGAGCTATCTCTCCGGCCCCTAAAACAACTTTTTAAAGTCTGTTAACTTTTAAAAAATGCTTAAGAGAATGTCATGAAGTTATTAAGAGTGTTGACTATTTTTATGTGTATTCTTGTTTAAAACTTGCAGTTACGTTGCTTCCTTGTGATTAACATCTTCTGTACATATTTAAGTCAAGTGGAGGCCTGTAATCCCAGCACTCGGGAGACTGAGGCAGGAGGATTGCTCTGAGCTCCAGACCAGCCTGAGCTACAAAGTGGCAGCCTGAACTGCACAGTGAGACTCTGTCTCAAAAGACAAAGAAGAAAAAAAAAAAGATTTCAAGTCAAAAGAGGAAGGGAGCAAGCAGTATTCATTAAGTAGTTTTATTAATTTTTTTGGCTGAACTGGGAATTGAACTCAGGCCCTTGCGCTTGCCAGGGAAGCACTTATTCCACTGAGCCATCTCCCTGGCCCCTCATTAAATAGTTTTATTGTAAAAGTTGTAGGAGTTAATGCTTGAGGTGTATGAAAACTTCGTTGAGTTTTACTTGAAATTCACAGTTTTTTTTTTTTAACTAATTTATTGCTGTGTTCCATTCCCTCGTAGAGAGACAAACTGCAGTAGCCACCTGGGATTTCTACACATCATTTTCCTCATAAAATTGGGACAGTGAGCTTGTTCGGAGTATGAAAATTGAATGAGTGCTGATTAGGACACCTAACCTAGTAAATCTTTCCTGGCTGTCAACCATTAATAAGATCTTCTAGCTTTTTCCTAACAAGCTTCAAACTCAAGGTGGTTTTCTTGAAAAGCAAAGTTTTTTTTTTGTTGCTTTTTGCATTTAGTACAGGGCCTATGGAGTGTTCAGGGTCTCACTACTATGTAGATCGAACTTGTACTGATCCTCCTGTTTTGAGCCTCCCAAGTGTTGCAATTAAAGGTGTATGTCACCATGCCCAGTCTCATTGCCTTCTCAGTGCTCCCCCTTGGGGTGGGGCTGGCATGGAAGGACACCCGGGATCGAACCCAGGCCTCTTGTTCTGCCTAAGCAGGTGCTTTTAGTCCACTAAGCTATCTGGCTGGCCCTTGTTTGTTTTGAGACACATTTCTGTCTGTGTTCAGGCCAGCCTTGAACTTGCATGAGGGTCCTGCTTCAGCCTTCCCAGTGCTGTGGTAGCACATGTGTGGCACCATACCCAGTCCCTGATGTTGTTTCATACTAACAAATATTTTAATTTTTTTCATTGGAGTTCTTGTAGTTTGGAGAAAATACTGTCTTATCTTTTCTGATCTTACAGGAGAGAACCCTGGAGAAGATTCATGGCTAGGGGGCCACATTGTAAAGATGGTTCTGATGATTAATTTTTGGAGACAGGGTCTCACTGTGCATTTCCGTCTGGCTTGGACACTGTAGCACACTAGTTGGCCTGCAACTCAGAAGTTCCTCTTGCCTCAGCGTCCTTAGTGCTGGATTATGGGCGTGCATCATCACACCCAGCTAATCCTGATGATTTTAATACTTGGCTGTATACTTAATAGGGACCAGTGCACTTTTTATTCAGTACTCAAATATTTTTCTTCCTGCTTGAGGCCTATGAAATACTCACTGTTTGGGTCCAGCCAGATAACTCAGCACATTAAAGTGTCTGCCTGCTTAGGCTGACACAGGGGTTGGGGATTCAATTTTAGCCTACTGTGGTTGGCCCCACCCCAGGGTTGCACTGAGATGGGGAATGAGACTGGGTGTGGTGGTGCATGCCTGTAATTCCAGTGCTTGGGAGGATGAAAAACAATCATTACGAGACCATCTGTGTAGTTGGACCCTGTATTAAATACATTTAAAAAAAATACTGTTGTGTTTGACATTTTCTCATTTTTAACATGTTGATAATTGTGAGAATTCAGTGCTTACGAAGTGCTTTGCAAAGAGCAAGTTATGTTGAAAGTACTCAGTAAAGGTGGTACAGTAATAGTATTTTATTTTTGCTGCTTCATCTTACTTTCCTACCCTGTATTTTCATGCTCCCTTGTCTCTGTGTTTTGAGGCATGGTCTCCCTGGGTGGCCCAGACTGGCTTGGAGCTTGTACTGATCTTCCTGCCTGTCTCCCAAGGGCTGGGATCATAGGCAACCCCCCCCCCCCCAGCCCATCTCCTGCTTTTCCTAAGTGCCTCTTCACAGTTGTGCCTGACAGCTATGTTTTTCATTTATTTATTTATTTATTTATTTATTCATTCATTAATTTATTTTTTTGTCTTTTTGAGACAGGGTCTCACTATGCAGTTCAGGCTGTCCTTAAACTCACTTTGTAACTCAGGCTGGTCTCGAGCTCACAACAATCCTCCTGCCTCAGCCTCCCGAGTGCTGGGATTACAGGCCTGCACTACCATGCCTGGCCTGACAGCTATGTTTTTGTCTTAGGTCCATGTTGTCCCAGGCCTGTTTGGGGAAAGATTTATCAGGATTTTAGGAGACAAGTACTTCTTAGTTAAAAATTTCAGTATTTTTATATAGTCCATTCTGTCGTGGAATTTCTTATTAAGGCCAGTGTTTGCAAAAGCATAGGGTTTCTCTGGACCTGCAGCCTGTGTGTGAGCCCTGGCACTGCTCTTGGTGCCCTCCAAGTGCAATCCCTACCAGACAGCACCACTCTGCTGCAGCTGCAGCTGTAGTGTCAAGTGTTGTTTTTGGTTTCTTCTACTGTCCTGCCCTCTATTCTTTTGTAGGCTGTGGATTAGTTGTGGTTATTTTATATATTTATTTTTAACAGAACCAGGGATTGAACTCAGACCCTTACGCTTGCCAGGGAAGCACTTATTCTACTGAGCCATCTCCCTGGCCATATATTTATATTAGATCTTGTAGAGCTTTAAAAAATACTGTCAGGGTTTTTTTTAGAATCTTGACATATGTTTCAAATTTATAGATATTTCCATATATTTGCAGTGCATGTTCTGACTCTTACAGTGCAGCACTTTTTGGTTCATACTCTTTTCATAAATTTTGGTCTTCCTGTTGACTTTTTATGTCCTTTAAGGCCAATTTAATAGTTTAGTAGTAAAAGGTGAGTGACATGCTGAGTAATGGGGTGTGTAAGCTTTACTGAAGAGGAGGAACGTTTGCATTAAGTGCCTTACACATCCTCGGTTCCAGCACAGGCTTTGCAGTGTGTGCTCTGAGCACTATCATTGAGGACTTCTGATTGCCCTCGTGTCCTTTTGGACGCCTTAAGATCTAGTGAACTCACTGCCTTAGTGAGCTTCTGTATTGAGACGCTTCAGAGAGCTCTAAAGTACCGAATGATGGAATGCCTCCCTTTCTGGTCCTTTCATTCTGGACTCTGTTCCCACCACCTGGAAGCTGCTGTGAAAGGCTGCAGTAGTTGCTCAGAGGGGCCCTTGGCCCCCGTTTTGGATCCTGAGCTGCAGCCAGCATTGAAGGCCATAACACAGTAACTTCAGGAATCCATTATTTCTTATGCCCATAGTGTCTTTTTTGGATTTTAAATCAGGAAGGAAAATTTATGCTGTGAACATTTTGTAGAAAAGTAGCAGTAGGTTTAGATTTGCTTAGTGATTACTCTGTATCAGGCACTGTGTTAAGGGTTATGTCTAATTTAAAAGACATAACCCTTATGTCAGTATTGCAGGAACCTTGATACTTTAAGGTTGGGAGTAGTTTCCCAGATGATGAATATCTTCAGACAGCTGTGGGTGCATCTCAGTCATGCTCCGCTGTTTTAGATCTTCATTCTTGTTCTTCTGATGTGGTATGTGCTTACCAAAGATTAGAGAATGCCTCATTTTGCATTTTAATTAAATCCTAAGTTAGCAGATGAAATTGTTGGAAGAGATTGCTTGGTAAAAACTGAGTCGATGCTGGGAAGATTCAGTAGAATCAGCAGCGTCCGAGTTCTGCTGTGAGCCTAGAACATGTACCAAGTCCTCCCCAGTGCTCACAGTTCTGTGGTGAGTGTCTTAGGTGATCAGGCCAACATGTACATTGAGCTTGAGTTAGAAGCAGTATATGGCTGCTGAGTGGCAATTTAGAGAGAGGGGCAGTAAGGGATCACATTTTTGCAGTGCACTCCTGCTTTAAAAAGCATACCTTCTTAAGTTAGCTTAATTCTTCCGATTTAATTACTAAGAAATCCTTATCAAGGTTACTTGCTAATAATATTCCATGCATTTTGCTGAAATTCTAAGTTTCATTCTGGGATTGTGTCTACAAAGTGGTATGTTGGTTCTTGTACTGGGGCATGTTTGGGAATATAGCAAGGTTGGTAGGATATTTGAATTTTTTTTTAACTAGGTTTTTGGGCAGGACCCTCAGAGCTGATTTCTACATATTTTAAACACAAGTTAGTACTGTTTTTATCTCTTGGAATTAATTAGAATTACATGCTTCTCAGGCAGTGGTTTTCAGCTTGCGTTAGTTTTGTACTCTCTGAAGCATGTGCTGTGTTTTCTGGAGTTGTGTCTGGTTGATACTACTAGGGGCAGGAGTGCTACTGGCCTCTAGGGGTGGGAGCCTGAAATACTACTGCAGAACACCCTACAGCCAGAGGAGAGCTCCTGCTCCAGGCCAGAATGTTAGTCACACCACAGTTTAGAAACAGTCTGAAGCATTTAGCAGTGTGCTCCCCTACTGAGTTTTGGCCCTTTGCTGTTTTCTTTTTTGTGGCCTGATCCAGGGATCCCCCTTTACTTGCTATGATACTGTGGCCATATGTTTCACATTTATTGGGTTTTGAGGGGAGGATGGAAGTCTTACTGAGACAGGGTCTTACTATGCTGTTCAGGCCAGCCTTAAAGTCACTAGGTAGGCCAGACTGGTCTCAAGCTTGTGGCAATCCTCCTGCCTCAGCCTGAGATGACAGATGTGTACCACCTCATTTAGTGTTGGGTTCGTAGTCAAGGCTTTTGTTCTCCTTTAAACTAACACCATCTATCTTACAGAGGAACAAAAATTATAATGTACAAGTTAGCTGACAAGGAAATAACAAGACTCCTAGGTCTGAAAGAGAATTCTTGGGCAAACTAGTCCCATTTATTCTTACTGTTCTAAGTGGACATACTTCACTTGAGATGGTTAATTATATTAACATTAAGGAATGCTGAGAATTCTTGCCCCTTCTCACAGTGTGGTAAAGTGGTTGGTTTCTACTGACAGGAAAGCTCACTTTGTCTTTAGTATATAATGTACTTTCAGATCCTGATTGGATATTTATTTGCAGAGCAGTTGTTTAGTGGATGCCTTATCTAAGCTCCTTGATACTTAAGCAGTATGATAAAACTGAAGGTGACTTCTGCCTGATTGTAGCTGAGACATGGTAGAATCATGCTTCTATTTTTTGGCGGAAATGGGAATTGAACTGAGGCCCTTGAGCTTGCCAAGGAAGTGCTTATTCCACTGAGCCATCTCCCTGGCCCCCGGAAACATGCTTATTAAAGACAGATGTTTTTCTAGTTTCCTGATTTAGTCTTTTTATTCAGTGAAGTTTTAAATACAGTTTTGTGCATGTTTCAAAAAAAACCAAACTACCTTTTTCTGATATCAAGGTAAATTTCAACAGATTTCAGTTTACGGAGTTTAAAGATTAACTGGGTTCACTTCATGTATAAAAACGGGAAAATGCTCCCCCCCCTTTTTTTTTTCAGTACTTGGAATCAAACTGAGGACCTTGTGCTTGCCAGGCAAGTGCTTATGCCACTGAGCTGTGTCCCCAGCCCTGAAAGTGTTCTTTTTTTTTTTTTTTTTTT